>JAEQML010079282.1:0-12062 GCA_016904865.1 Pissodes strobi | reverse complement strand
TCCGCATTTTCTCCTCCTGGTGACTGTATACCTATATGGGTGCCATCTTTACAAATTGTGGGCGAAGTCTTGCTATCTGTCGAGTTACTTTTTGTATCACTCTGCAAATTGTTGTTTTGTGAATGTGATTGTAACATACGAACCTGTTGCGTAAAAACGTAGAGTTATTAAAAATTGGTCCAGCACTGATAATGAATTATTTCTGTTACTAATTGTTTCTATATTATTTCCTATTAACTCTATCAAGAAGTACACTTTCCTTGCTTAACTAAACGAAATCTGTCTCGAAATTCATTATCATCATATTTTTCATATTGATCTTCTCTTTCACGATATAGTCTTGGGCGTTCTATATACCTAACCACATCCATATACTCCTCATCAGAAGATGACGACGAACTAGAATATTCCATTATGATGCAACTATTGGTATTGCTTTAAGAATAAAAATAATTAGTATTTTAATTAACTGTCAGCACAAAAGTTTTCCAACAGACAGAAACTAACAAATGGCACTATACGCATGCGTTGATATTATCGGATAGATATCTGCCCATTTTTCTTAAGATATCCTTAAGATAACTTATGTTGAATGGTTTAGAAACCCAATTTTGGGATTATGTACAGTACAGTTTATAGACTTCATAACTTTATACACTTCTCTGTTTCAAAAGCGTCGGTAAAATGAACCTTTGAGGAAAAATATAACAACATAATTTCTCTGAAAAAAATAAAATTTGCATTTTTTATATGGAAAGTTAATTATTCGAGGAAAATCTACGCCAAAAAACGTACAAGAAGATACTTTAATAACGATTATGCCTTTTATACAGGGTGAGCTGTTTATAATATTTTATTACTGGAAGACCGAATATCTGGAATAAACAAGGTTTTAGACATTACGAGAACAACATACCAAAAATCGAATGGATACAATAAATTGAAAATGCCGAATTGGTGATTTTTTTTATTTTCAGTTGTTCTGTTGGTGCCCTATAAAATAGTCAAGACACGAGTGTGTTGCGTGAGATGTAAGGGGTGTTTGATGCAGTTTTTAGATCTATTTGAATAAATCTAATATACTGGTTACTGGAGCTGTTGATTAAATTTAACCTAAAATTAGTAATATCAGTAAGATACGATTTCAAGATGCAGTCAAAAATGACTCAGTTTTTAAAATATTACACATTAGGATATTTTTCATATCTATTGAAGGCACATGATATAGTGTGATGGATCGATCAGGTCAGGCGAATGTTATCTAGACAAGACGGAAATTAATAATGACTGGCGAGATCAACCAATCCCATAGTGGGGTCTTTGTCACCAGTTATTTGGTGTCTGGTGGGAGAAAGCTTACTGCAGATGTAGCACCAGATGACGTTTCATACTCAAGCCAATGCTTTATAAACCCTGAATCCAAACCCTTCTTTATCATTTTTTTTTAATCCACTGGCCATTAGAAATTAGAAATGATTAAATATGATTCGTAGTAGGTACCTAATTATTACGGTTTTGCCCCAAATAATTAAATGGTTATAAGTCGATTTTTTATGACTTTGACATTTGTATATATTTCAGTATAAAGAAGCCTAAAAAACATGGTTAAAATGATATAATTGTAAGAAAAGCTTGCAAATTGTACGAACAAATTCTACTTTGCAAGAAGTTTTCGGTTGGATATAACCTAAAAATACTTTTTGTTTAAAATGAAGCAAATTATTAATTATTTTTAGTAAGCTCCATTCCTTTGTTTATTTTTAAAGTGATTTTTAAAGGTATTTAAAATGGTGAAATGTAGAGATGGGAGAACGTAAAGGATGACGAAAGTATGTCGTAATCCTGGTAAGTTAAAAGTTTACAGAAAAAGATATATTTTTTTTTAACTTAGATTTTCCTATATAAAATGTGATCTAGACGACAAACTAGGAGGCTGGAGCCTCTACATCTAAAGCGGTTTGAGAAAAAAACTAATAAATTTAATATTAGACCAAGCTAATCCAATTTGTTTCAGGAGAAAACTTAAAGTACAATATTGATTGATAAGTTATTGGTAGCTCCTCCAGTAGCTAACGAGCATCAAACCTATTTTAACACTTTGGATATTAATGAAACCCAAGTTATTACAGTATCAATTGATAAACTACTTGAAAAAGGTTTTAAATTATTGCTTCCTTAATAGCTTTTACAATATTTTTTTCTATTTAAGGAATATATTTTTAAGGTAGTCGCTTAGCAAGCGATGACCGTAATGAAAAGAAAAACAAAATTGATCATGTGAAAAAAAGAGAGAAATAATACTCTACAACAAATTCTAGATGAAATATTATTGCAAATTATCGACCTAAAGGGGTGTAAAGCTAGTTCGCCTCCTCGTGGTGCACCCTGGGTAACGCTAAATGAACTAGCACATACTAGCAGTGAGATAATCGAAAGATCTCCTGACTATCCGACACAATAAATCAGTGAATTGCCAAATCTCAGAATTATGACGCTAAATAAATCCAACGACTAGAAAAATTGGACATTCAGTTCATTTTTGCCAGATCAATATAGAAGGCATAAGCTACGCCAAAAGCCAGTATTTATCAAAACTGCTTAAAAAGGACGATATCGAAGTGGTTGCAATTCAAGAAACCCATTGCAAATCAGAACAAGAACTCCAAAAAAGGGGGAAAATACCAGGCTACGAATTGTTGGGCGCAACTTACCACCCAACATACGGCACTGCCACCTACGTTAAAAACAACATAGGAAATGCTTCTGTTGTCTCTATAACCACCGAGAATGATATACAAATCGTCACCACAAAAATTAAAAGTATCACTATCTCCAACGTCTCCAAATATCCCGCAAAAACCTGGTCAACACAAGTTCTTAGAGCATACCCGCATCCGGCTTTATATCTGGGCGACCTCAACAGCCACCACGAGCATTGGAAATATAGAGAAAACGATGTTAACGGAGAAGCTCTAGTCAGGTGGGCCGAAAACGAGCACTTGCACTTAATTTTTGATGCTAAAGACAGGGGATCATTTAAATCAGCTGCATGGAACAGAGAATATAATCCGGACCTATGCTTTGTCTCGTCGGACGCTAATAATACCCCTCTGGCAGCCACAAGAATAGTACTCTCGGAATTTCCTCACAGCCAAGATCGCCCAATTATCACAGAGATTGGAATACAAATCCCCTTAATAAGGTATATCCTAAGACCAAGATGGAACTTCAAGCGGGCCAATTGGAAAAAAAATTCTCCTCAGAATTAGATAAATGCGTAGGATGGATACCACCCATTAGAAAAAAACTACTCTCGGTTTGCCGGAGCAGTAATTAGCACAGCTAAAAAGTGCATGCCAAGAGGATACCGGGAAGAGTATATCTCTGGCTGGTCAAAAAACAGTGAGACATTATATCAAAACTTCCTAGAAACTAGCGACCAAGAAATTGCAGAACAGCGACTTCACAGCTTGAACGCGGCAAGACAAAGTTATAGCTATCCAAAAACCAGGTAAATCAGCAGACCAACCAAAAAGTTTCCAACCAATTGCATTGCTGTCAATAATGTACAAATTCCTAGAAAGATTAATCTACAACAGAATAAGCCCACATATATTTAAAGACATTTCAGTTCAACAAGCGGGTTTCAGACTAAAACGTAGCAACGACCAAGTACTATCAATCACTACATATATCGAAGCCGGCTTTCAAAGGAAACTAAAAATCACTGCTACGTTTATCGACCTGTCAGCCGCATACGATACCGTTTGGAGAGAAGGAATGATATATAAATTTCTACGCGCAATTCCTTGCAAACTCACATCAAGATTAATAGAAAACATGTTTAACGACAGAGTTTTCCAAGTCATAATGGGATCAGAAATCAGTACCCCTCGGAAGCTCAAGAATGGTTTGCCACAAGGATCGGTACTCGCGCCATTACTGTTTAGCCTATATATTGCAGGCATACCCAAAACTACGTCAATAAAGTTCGGCTACGCCGACGACTGGGCAACAAGATCAATAGAAGTAGCTGAAGAAATTCTATCTAAAGACTTAAAAGTCATGGGAGACTTTTCCGAATATGGAGACTTCAACCTAACGCTTCAAAAACCGAGGTTAGCTGTTTTCATCTAAACAACGCGGCGAAAAGAAAACTTAATGTTCACTTCGATAACACGCTACTTAATCACAATAAAAATCCAAAATACTTAGGCGTCACCCTAGATAGGACATTAAGCTTTAAGGAGCATCTTACCAAAACTGCAAAAAAGCTTAAGACTAGAAACAACATTATCCAGAAACTCTGCGGCTCGTCTTGGGGGGCATCAGCACCCACACTTAGATCTTCTGCTCTGGGCCTTCTTTATTCTGCGGCGGACTACTGCGCCCCTGTGTGGCTCAATAGCGCCCACGTATATAGAGTTGACGCACAATTACACAATACTATGAGAATGATTGCTGGCGTAATCAAATCCACCCCAACTCAATGGCTACCGGTACTAAGCGACATTCCACCGCCTCATCTTCGCCGAATCAACACGCTAACAAATGAGTACAAAAGGATACTTAACGACAGAGAGCTCCCAATACACAATTATATTGAAGACGCCAACAAAAACCGATTACGTTCGAGAAAGCCACCAACAAAGACCGCAGAAATTGCTGCTGCAGAGACTAACTTTAACATCACAGACGTGAGGTGGGCTCACGAATGGGCCGAAGCTCAACCGGACAACAACATGTCCTGCATAACACAAAGACCTCCTGGATTTAGTCTACCACGCAAAACCTGGTACACACTAAATCGCATCAGGACCCAACACGTCAGATGCGCATACTTCCTAAACAAATGGGGAAAAGTTCCATCCTCTTCATGTGACTGCGGTGAGGTTCAAACTATCAGACACATCACAGAAGAATGTCCATCACGATCTTACGAAGGCCACCCAGATGATTTCCTAGTTGCAACCACAGAAGCGATACAGTATATAGAAAACCTAGATGTTTGTTTGTAAATTTGCTTAAGTTTGTCTTGTATATTTTCTTGTAAATGTGTCGATGTGTAATACTCTAAATAAATAAATAATCGACCTAATAGAAAGTAACACATCGACACAGTTGAAAAATAATACCAGAACCAGAAAAGAGAATTGAAAAAAAATATTGTAAATGGCGCCAAAACAGTGGAAGTGAATATTATTGATGTGATTTCTAATGAGGAGGCCAAACTAACTATGTCTGAGGAAACTCCCAATAACCAAGATTCAGTACCAGAACAAAGTTTCTCAACCTTTTATAAGAATTTAAAAATAGACAATAAAGTTGAAAAATGCACCGATCCTGTTGTTATAGATAGATATTTAAGTGATGAAGAGTAAAAAGATCAGCTTTTAAACTATCACTACTGCTGATTTCAACGTGTTCAGTTGATATTTATTATTCGTTTGTATTTTCCTTATATTTTCTTAAAACTAATCATTATTATTATTTAGAAAATTATAAATAATAAAAAATTCTTGTATAGAGATTTTATTCTTAAAAAAATATTGAAATTGTTAAGTTATGATTCTATTAATGAACAAAGGTAATGTTAAATTAATGCCTTTATTATAATGAAAAACCTATTTTTATTTATCTCTATTTATGTAGACAAATGATCTTTTTTTAAGGGTGTTCTGTATAATAGAATTTACTTTGGTATGTTTACTTATTATTTTTTAACATGTGTCTTTTCTGCTAACTTACAGCTACGATTGTCTTTTTAGCAAAAGGGCATATCTAATCAATGTATGCCTATTTTCACAAATTTTATAGGTGTAGCTTTTAAAATATATATTTCGTAAGTCACAAAATAAGTTGTGTTTAATATAGTTTGAAACTTAGAAGATTTTAAAACTTTACCTCCATTTTTCCAGATCTTCAGGAATTATACCTAATTAGGAATATGAAATTGAGTCGATCGTTACTTGATGAAAATCCATGACACACTAGTAATTGAAATTAGTGAAAATTAGAAACAGTGTTTCAATTACTAGTAGTGTACCTAATTAGGACCTTTTAAGTATTTGTCACATGGTTGGTCTTTTAAAAACCGTATATCAATATATTACGGAAAATGGATTATTACAGAAAAATTATTTTTTTACAATTTTAATCAGAATTTAAAAAAATTAATAAATAAAAGTTAAAAATTTAAAAAAAAATAGTAAATATAAGTTCCATAATTGAATTAAGTAAAGAAAATCAAAATTGTTTCATCGCTTGGTGGAATGACACCTTGTTGGCTATGAGTTATTTTCAATTCACTGCGATATGTTTAGCAGCTCGTACCTACAAACATTGAAATATTTTGTTGCTAATTTAAGGTATGGATGCCGATTATTGAACTTTGAAAGAAAATTGTTTGGCATGCTCTAATTGGTCAGAGTTTTCGTACGAGAATCTTAAAGTGGTGCCAAAACACTCTGAAGTGTCTTGGTATAAATAATGTTAATTATTTTCTTAAAATACAAAACTCAGACACACACATTATGCTCATCTATAATTAAACTTTGCATTAAAAAACCTTGTTTCAAAACATCTTTAAAAGCTAAACTAACCCAAACTACTTAGAAATAACTTGCTTTACCTACCGTTTAAAACAGTATATAATACATTAAAGAGTTCCCAACTCGTTTTTCGCTTCACATTTGTATTCACCCAAGTCTTTGGGCTCTCGCAAAACCAGCTAAAAGAGAATAAAATAATAATATATTACCTAGACATAGTAATTTAGATATTAGTTTAGAACATGCTGGCGTCGTCGTGTGCTTTGTACTGTATCAGGTGTGTACGTTAGTTAAGTGGTTAAACAGGTTTATTTTTGCAGTAAAATTTAGTAAAAGATGGTTTGGTTGAACCTCTAATGCACTTAATTGTAATGTAATTTAAAGGCATTAATAATTATTGCATAAGGTCGGAATATCAAGATTAGCACCAGCACCTAGGCTGCAAGTATTCTAAGAAATGCGAAACTGTCCGACTAGATACAATAAGTTGATGCTCAATCATAAACCAACTATTAAAATCCTGCCTGAGAATTACCTACTCTGTCTTCAATTCCAACATAGTTAAATATCTGAGTTCATAGTTGCATTCAAAGTTGTATTTTTATGGTTGGTCTGAAAAAGGCATATATTTAATACTAAATATATGGAAAAACGTATGTGAATTTAGCCATTCATATTGTCACCCATAATTTGCGAGACTCTTGTATTACATATAATGCCTTTACTCGTCGGCTGCTGGTTTCCTAGCGGCATCTGCAGGACTATCGCTGTAATGAATTTTACCTCAAAGGAAAACAGCATCGGTTACAAAACTAAGTATTTCTATTGGGGCTCACTCCTCACTCGGTATACAAAAATGCTTTACCCTAAGCGTGACCTGTAGATGACCCAATTCATATTAATACTTTATACCTATAAGATCAATATTAAGACGTTTTATTCGGAGTTCATATTAAAGGAATGAAAGCGACTGATTTACTATAAATATGTGTAATGTATGGTTATGTAGGTGCAATTACTCGGTTTACTGTGGGACCGGGTACGTGCACTCTCTGTATGCAGGCGGGATTAGTTAACTACCGGAACAGATAAGTGCACCCTGTGTGCGTGTGTGTTGGATCAGATAAGGTTAATTGATAATCCGTGCTCTACGCTGCGACAATTTATACTCATCGTCGGCTAACGTTGACCTACTTATGGGTGCAAAGTATCGTGGTTCGACTTGCTAGCGCCTATACTACATGAAATCATATTTAAACTGGAAATTTACATTGATTTTCCGTCGATTATACAGATTTAATTAACTCTATGAGTAGGAAGCTAGATTTGAGTTTTCAAATAAATATACCATTTGGCAGACAGAGAGATGGAACTGCACATTAACATGAGCTACTTGTTATATGTTACTAACATTATTGATTTTTCTCCAAAAATATATGATACATCGTTAGCATTTTGTGAAAAGATTAAAACCTGCAGTGGTAATTCTGCATAAGTACAATAGATTTTTAAGTACAGTACAGTATGATGACGTAACTTCACCGAGGTAGGTAGAGATTGTCGATATTCTTAAGTATACGATGTCCCTCAATTCCTAAATATTTATTCATCTTGACAGATAAACTGCTTAATGCTTATAGGCGACATATTTTACCACAAAAACGTGACATTTTCAAGGGATGTTCCGCTGTTAGTAATTTGGCTTTATATCAATATATACATGAATATGTTCTAAGTATAAAATTAAAGTTACATTAAATGTATCGCATTCCATAATTTTAGTCTTTTCCAGAGAATATGTCTCTCCGTAGCGCAGTGATTAACTCTTTTTGCGTTAAATCCGGAATCTCTCACTGTAATTGTTTGCATGTTGAAAGTATCCTTTTATAATTTGTTAATAACATTGATAGATTTTTTATTTCTTGTCTCTGTGTGTGGTATGGAGAAAACTTCAATTTTCTCGCGTAGGCTCTCACTAGGTGGGTTTTCCGAGGAATCTTGGTACCTATATGGTTCTGATGGCTAAACTAATAATCAGTAAATGCACATTGTTGTTATTTTGTATCTGTCAAAATTTCACGAGCTATAATCCATTAGCAATGAGAACCATGATATATTAATATCAATGAAAGATCCGGAAGTAATATTTCAAAACTATCTGTCCGTCAATATCTACCTTCTACCCTTTCAACCTTAATCTCCGATAATGTATCTTAAATTTTCGAAAAGTTAATTTAAAATTTCGAAAACAGTATATTTAATTTCGGATAAAGTAAATTTAATTTCGGAAATGATAATCTAAAATTCGGAAAATCTAATTTCAATTTTGGAAGTAATGCAATTTCCCGAAAAAAAATTGAACAAAACATTTTTTATGTCCTATTTTACGAATAACAACTCCTTGATTAAGTAAATGTCATAATTCAGGATTCATATCCTCTAGGTGAAGAATTGCTGCATATGGCGTTGAACATGATTATATGCACGAAAGCATATTCCTGCGTTATTATAGATCTCATTGTTTTATAAGCGCAATTTTTCAAATAGCGTAACCGGAATTCAGATTGTGTTAAAATTCTAATTTGATTTGTAATGAGAATATGGAGCGTCTCCTGCATTTGTCTTTTGATGTTTGCTTTTGCAGCATTTCAGATTATTTCAGTTGTATTACGTAAGCATTGGAAAATCAAGAGTTAGACGACACATCGTAACTTCCAAGAAGTCCTCTCACTGGAGCAGCTCTTCAAGGCGAAGATTGGTAGATTTTTTATTTCTTGTCTATGTGTGTTGTATGGAGAAAACTTCAAGTTTTCCGCGCAGGCTTTCACTAGGTGGGTTTTTAGAGGAATTTTGGTACCTATATCGTTCTCATGACAAACGCACATTGTTGTGATTTTGTATCTGTCAAAATTTAATGAGCTGTAATCCATTAACAATAAGAACCATGATGATGTTAATGAACGATGTGGCAGTAATATTTCAAAACGTTCTGCCCGTCAGTAGCTTCTACACCCTCTCAGCCTCAGTTTCGGTTAATGTTCCTTAAATTTTCGAAAAGTTAATTTTATTAATTTCGAAAACAATGTATTTAATTTCGGATGAAGTAAATTCAATTTCGGAAATGATAATCTGAAATTCGGTAGAAAATAATTTCAATTTTACTAATTTCTATTTTACGAATAACAGCAAACTCCTGATTAAATAAAATTTCATAATCCAGGGTTGATGTCCTCTAGCTGACGAAATGCTGCATATTGGCGTTAAACATGATTATATGCACGAACGTACATTCCTGTGTTAATGTTCTCATTGTTATATCAGCGCAATTTTGTAAATAGGGTAGCCGGATTTCGGTTTGTGTTAAAATTCAAATTTGATCTCTGGGAATGAGAATATGGAATATGGTCTTCTGCATTTGTCTTTTGATGTTTGCTTTTGCAGCACTTCAGATTATTTCAGTTGTATTAATCATTGAAAAATAAAGAGCCAGACGACAGATCGTAACTCCCAAGAAGTCCTCTTTTTCAACAGCTCTTCAAGGCGAGCATTGGCTAAAATATCACTTGTATATTTTGCCCATTTTCCACAGAGGTTCGGACACAAATACGCCATATGCGAAGTTAATTTTTTTAAAGTTAGCCCCTTGAGCTAGATGATGCGTTTGTTTAGATGTTATAAGACGTCCATTCAACGTTTAGAGATTGTCTGTTGTGAGACATTAATATTTATTTCTGCCGTACGATGTTCACATATACGTGAACATCGTACGTGTTAATTGGCAATTTTTTTTCAACTAACGAAAAATTTCAGCTACAGCTTCAACGGAAATAATAGAACAACAGTTCCCGCCTCGATTTTCTCTCGAAATATTTCCTTTTCTTACCTAGTCATGTGCTGTTTTGTATTTGGTCCTATTTGTTTCAGCAACAGTTTTCAATCTCACATTATTTGAGCCTTTCATAAAAAAAACGCAATCTACGTTTATCGGAAATTTTATTTTTATGTCCCCGAGGTTCTTATCTGCGTCAAGCCTGAACTCCCTTATTAATATTATTGTCTTCAAGAATCTCGGACATTTTTGTCCAAAATAAATAAGTGACACTGAGAGTCATTAATACTTGGCTACCTGTACAGGGTTTTCCCTTATAATTTGCCACCTCTTTAGAAACTTTATTTAAAGAGACACGGAAAAAAATGCTCAAATAAAAGTTTCAGGATTTTTCCCAAAAATTTTAAACAATCGAAGCAAAAAACAAAAAAAACAAATGACTATCGGAAAGCAAGAAAATCTGGATTTTTTTATTTATTTTTTTTAACAAAATAGAAAGATAATAATGTAAGTTTAATGCAAATATAAAATTAAATAACGTAACAACGACTGAATCAAATGTCAACTTGTATGGTATATTTAAGGTAAAAAAAAAAAAGATCTTTCATTTTAGCCAGAAATATACAGGGCATTCCATTAAAAATATATATATTTTTGTTTCTCCCCGTATCTGTGTAGAATTACCGTAAATTAGACTACAGATTTGGAAAGGAAAAAATTTCACCTCTATGACAGTTTTTTTATTATTCCCGTATGATAAAAAATAAAAACGTTACGGGGAGTGTTTATTTTATACGAAGTCACCCGGTACATACATGGTTTATTTAACATAATATTAGATACCTGGATTGAAATCAAGTAGTAACTATGTAGTTTGCCTTATTTTTTTAATTTAGCTTTTTTCGAAAATTACGTAACATATTTCGAAATTGAAATCAGTTTTATACAGGGTGTCTGGAAAGCTAATGTCGAAAATGATAGGTATTACAGTGGAAGCCAAAATAATACTAGTACTTCATATAAAAAATTTTGCTATTGGTCTTGGTTATGAAGTTATTCACCTTGAAAGTGAGAATTTGAAAAATTAATTTAATTTATAACATTTAAACGGTTGCCATGCTATCAACGAAATTTGGGCAGTTAAATTAAATCGTAATAATGTTTGCATATGTAAGCTTCTGTATGTCTTATACATGAGCAGACAAAATTTCGTAGTTAAATTTACATTTACATTTTTGAATGACTTGACAACTTTGTCGGTTTTCTTTCATCGTTTGATTTCTTCACCATTTTGCTACTTTATATTAAAGATATACCTTATTTTAACCGATATCTTGTAAGAGTTTTGGATAAAATCTCATTTTATTAATAGCCTCTGTAACGGTTCGATTTTGCCAATTTTAAAATTTCATTTATATGCCGCATTTAGGGAAAAATTATGCTGTATTTTGCACTCATCGGTTTATTAATTCTGAATTTAATAATTCGCTTGAAATTGCCTCTTTTCTCAATGTAAAATTAACTATATTTTAATTATAGGTTAGCTATATATTTGTATTCTTAATCCTTTGTGACTATTTATTTTAGCTTGATAAGCGATGTATGTACCTTATTATTAAGTTAACTTGGCTTGATTTGCATTATATTATCGTAAACAGCCAGCGAGTCGATTTTAATTTCTA
>JAEQML010079279.1:0-12063 GCA_016904865.1 Pissodes strobi | reverse complement strand
GGTTGTTCTGAAACAGCTCGCTGTTGATCTCGATATCCTCCAAAAAGTCCAGTCTGTTGAAATTTTTTGATGAAATACTATGTAAGATTTTTGAGTTGGAATGAGGGCTAAAACTATGGTTATAATTGCGTAGAAGTTCTCCAAAACAAGAGTTATTCCTGTTTAAATGTTCACTGATGCGGACTCTTAATGGCCTGCAAGTTCTGCCAATGTAGGTGCTCTCACACGAATTGCATGACAATTTATATATTTCACTTTTCGAGAGGGTATCTATTTTATCTTTCGTATTATTTAAGAATCAATTACAAACATTTCGAAATAATACGAAAGATAAAATAGATACCCTCTCGAAAAGTGGAATCTATAAATTGTCATGCAATTCGTGTGAGAGCACCTACATTGGCAGAACTTGCAGGCCATTAAGAGTCCGCATCAGTGAACATTTAAACAGGAATAACTCTTGTTTTGGAGAACTTCTACGCAATTATAACCATAGTTTTAGCCCTCATTCCAACTCAAAAATCTTACATAGTATTTCATCAAAAAATTTCAACAGACTGGACTTTTTGGAGGATATCGAGATCAACAGCGAGCTGTTTCAGAACAACCATTGGCCTGAATACTCAGGTTAATCTAAATAGATCATACATTCCTCTGCACAGGAGACTTCTTAACTAAAGTTCTTTTGTGTTCACTTGCATAATTCTTACTTGCTGAGTTTGTTCTTTCTTTAATTTTCTGTAATTATTTTATCTCTTCACAGCTCATTTTGGGTGGGGGTCAGTCTTGCCCATATCTACTGCACTGATTATAAATACCCTAACAAATTTTTATTTTCAAATAAAAATTATAGCACCCAAACAAAGGGGGGGGGGGGCAGTCTCGTAGATTGGGTCGAGCTGATGTCTGCCTTTAATACAGCTGTTTTTTATAAATAAAAAATTTTTGACTTTAGTTTTCCTTCCAAATATTCTGTTACTCAGTCAAGTAAGCACCCTCTTTCTTGTTAATGCAATGACTTTCTTGGGTCATGGTTTATGCTCTAGAATTATTTTATATAACATTGATCATATCTTTTGGCCTCATCTAGCTTAGTGTCAGCCAGTCTGTTCTCCAGACTTACTTTGTAATGTCAGTTACTTCATTTGTATTCAGAATAACTGTCTGTATTAATATAACATTTAGTTTCAAGATTTAAATTTACCGCTAATTTTTTTGCGGTTCACTTCCTGCGGCTTCAGAGTCTGCTTGGCATGACTGTCAACTTCAACGACACATTTTGTCGTTCCACAAAAAGCGTTGTTTGGGCATTGTCCTTTTAATTATGTTACTGTTTAAAATGTGACTTTTGACTTTTTAATTGTGATTTGACCGTTGTTTGTTGGTGTTGTTTGTTTACTCTTCGTCGATATGCTCTTCAGGTCCAATGACAAGTAAGTGTAAGAACCTCTACCATTTTCCTTTGTATCTTTAAAACAAAATCACACAAAAAATTACAAAAAAAAACACCATTCTTAAATTACACACCTATTTAATGCCTTTCAAGTTTTAAACACTCTAAGAATCTTGATATAACATTGTAATTTTTATCATTTTCTTCTTAAAGATCTCACAGCAGCCACTTTCTTCTGCTAATGGGTGGTTCTTCTACTTACTTTTCAGGTAACAATGATGATGGCTTAGGCCGAAAGCGCTCTGTTATGCTTTTATAGGAAGTCCTTTTGGATTAAATTTTGCATGGAATACAAAGTGTTTCATTTAGTATGATTCATACATGCACACAGCCACTACTCTTCACTTAATATTTATTTTAGTTGATAAGCGAACCACAGATCGCTTAGGTTTGATAAAATCACTAAAATAGGATATTATGTTATTAGTATAACTTTGCTTAATTTATATTACATTACCGTAGAATGGCCGGTAAACGGTTCTATATTTTTAAGAGTTGGGTTAATAAAGCCTACTGTAAAGTCTCATTAGATCCGTCAGATTTATATTTTATTTTCGGTTTGAATATTTCATAACTTTTTGGTACCGCTGCCTGGCTGGTTTCAGATATTTATATTTATCTTTCCAAGCGGCCTGCTGCAATGTTCGCAATATTCGGTTGGTACTGTTGGCAGCACTGGGTAGTAGGAATGTGCTATTTCCCATAATTGCTGCTGTCGATTTAGATTTTTAAAAGTTTATCGTTTCGTTTGGAAACATTTTCTAGTATTTCGTGAACCATTAAATTTCAGCTCATTGATTGTGGCTCCCGCCGTCGTTTTACCACCATAAGAAACGAGAACTATGTCGTTTATTATCTTTCCAATCTCGTGGTAGTGGAAAGGCAAATTGACTGAAACGAATAGAGAGTTCTTCTAGAAATACCCTTCGGTGAGAAGAGAAGCTTTCTGCTTGAGTACAGTCATAGTGCCTCAACATTTAATATTGTATTTTATACTACCCTTTTTAGGGATATTGTGTTGGTTTCTAGTTTGTGTTTTGACAAGACTGATTAATCGGAATCTAAACACTGCACTAGGTAAGCATTTTCTCTGGAATTAATTTTTTTCCATTGCTTGTGAAGCACGTGCACGCCATGATGCTAATGGCCTTTTCCATTATTTCCAGAGGCTTCCGAGCTCTCCTTACTAAATTGAGACCGTCGACTCTCTAGCCACCCTCCGTCAAAAGCGAGGTAATTATTGTTACAGTTTTTTTTGTCTAATTTAACGATTTAACTGCTCTATCTGTGTTAACCTTTTTTTGTACATTGCCCACCATTTGCTTTGCATTCCATGTGTTATCTTATCTATTCCATTTTATCATATCTGATATTTTTACTTTAATGTCACTTTAGTTCTGATCATATGAGGAAGTTTATATTTTCTTTTAGGGGTGATTCATGCCATCTCTTTTATTTATATTCAAGTTGTTCGTACCTTCTGTGTTTCTTTTATTTGCTGATGGTCATTGAAAGTCCATTGATAATTTTTTGGGGGGATATGTTTTATAAAGAAAATATATTTATGCAATGGGGGACTATAGTTTTTTTCATTAAAATAGGGGGCTTCGTCTAATTTGTATTGGGTTATTACAGGGTCCTATCTCCGGGCCAATTCTATATCCGGGCCAGTCCTATCTCTGGGCTACACCACAGCCAATTTTATCACCGAGTCCTCTGCTAGTTCTGCCCTCGGGGCCAGTGCCATATCAGTACCTCCAGGTGCCCGGCCCCTTCACCAGAGGTACTTCTTACCTCCACAACTGAGTGTGACGAATCGGATGTAACGGGGTATTGTACAGAAGCTGTAGTTTATTTATCCATTTATTTTTTTCCAGGCCGATTATTAATATTTAAATATAAATCTAGTCTTGACCGATTGATATAATCGCTCTTAATTTTCCCTTTTTTAATATAAATCAAGCATTGACAGCCGAGCTTTAAGATAGTTTTCAATAATTTTATTCTTTTTATTCATACATCGGGTGAACTGATATAATTATTGTGGCCGTTTATCATTACATATTATTATCAATGTATTTATAATTGGTGCAGCTACTAGCGCACGCATACATATATTATGTAATAAGCGTAGGTAAACCAAAGTCATCACTTCGGATTGTAGTGTTTAGAGCATTTAGTTATAAGGTATACAGTACCGAGTAACAACAGAATTGGTCTCCGTACAATGTATATATTGTACCCTATTTATCAATAACTTTAATAGTCATTTGACATCCCTTTGTCTTTAAATTGCAAATTTTACTGTAGGATTGTTGCTGTGTTTAAAAAAAGCTTAGTAACAAATAGATTGTTCCTTAAATTTTAGATTGTGTTTTCTTGTTAAGTTAAGATTGAGTTCCTTTGTTTGATAAGCGTGCCTAGCCACCTCGTACAATACCAGTGGAACTTTTTCAGTTTAGTTGGGAAGAACTTGTGGCGTTCTACGACTCCACGACCGGAGCCGGGCTTTGTAAACACGACTCTCCGGTGTTAGGTTTATTTTTAAATAAAAGCTTCACTTGCTAACATTAATAATATTAATACGCCAATAACATCTGAAAAACGATAAAAAAAAATAAAATTCGTATTTTGAAGACGAAACGTCGGTTTTCAAACTAGATATCACCATTAGATAGAGCGGAAAAAGCGGCAATGCAAAAGTGCAATTCAATTTGAAATCCGTTTTTAAATAAGCCCAGGAAAAAATAAAACGATTTTTCAAAATTTGTTTTTTTTTTCGGATATCTCCGAAAATACTCGGAATTTTAAAACTCTCTAAACGGGATTCCATTATTTTAGCAAATTTTACAAATAAGATGAAATTTTTCCAAGGCAATAAAAACCTATATTGTTAGGCACATAAATGCGCAATTTTTCCCTAATATGACCGAAATTGCATCTCTTCCAGTTTTCGAGATCCCCATACATAGATTCGAATTAGAGCCACCCTGTTACATGGTGAAAAAAATACAAACTGAAAACTTATGGCGGGGAGAGGAAAAGTTATATAAAAAGTGTCGTTAACATGCCTTTATTTGAAGAACGTAATGATTCATATGTTTTGCTGAAATGTGTCATTACAAAACTGCACGTACTTCAGGGATTCGTAAATCACGTATTCTCGAGTGGACTCAAAGAATAAAGAAGAGGAATGAAGGAGCTTGTGCGCCGTTTGACACTTAATACGTGCGACGAACTCCTGAAACATCGAGAAGGCTGCGGAGGAGCGGAGGAACCATATATGACTCATTCTGACGTTATGTTTTGGTGCTTCCTACGTTTTGATAATATTTCTTGTGTTTAAAGCTATTTTTTGCGATTTACTTTGATTTGTTTATTTGTTTAGTAATATTATTGTAGATATTGCGTTAGTTCATAGAGCGTTTAATTAGATATTTAGTGATAAAAGTGTGTATTTTGGACTAAAGAAGCAAAGTAAGCCTGGTTGGTTGAGCAGCTTGTGGTCTTTCTAAAACTCCAACAAATTCAGAACTTGGAATAACATTTTATCGGTAAGTAGGTATTTTACCCCTTATTTTTCTGTTTTTTACCATTTAATAAAGCAAAATTATAAATGGTCTAATTGTCAACAGATCTAATCATGGGTGTACCCGTAAAAAATATAACATTAAAAATAAATTTTTGCAAGAAAGAATATTGGACAGTGCTAAAAGTAATACTTTTCTTTTCTACTTGACATGTTAAAGTTTTTACTGTCAATAAAATGTTAAAATTAGTTATTTGAATATATTTGGGCATTTGAAATGCAGAAATAAGCAGAATATGGTTAGATAATAGTGCGTTAGTTTTGAAGTGTGCTTCTTCTTAATAATTTGTTTTTAATAAGAAGCACACTTCAAAACTACCCCGCTATTATCTAACCATATTTAGTTTATTTTTCCATTTCAAATGCCCAAATATATTCAAATAACTAATTTTAGCATTATATTGGCAGAATAAACTTTAACATGTCAAGTATAAAAGAAAACTATTTATTACTTTTAGCACTGTTAAATATTCTTGCAAAAATTGATTTTTAATGCTATATTTTTTACGGGTACGCCCATAATAATTAGATCTGTCACCTATTTGTTAACAATTAGACAATTTATAATTATTTTGTTTTATTAAATGGTAAAAACCAGAAAAATAAGAGGTAAAGTAGGTACCTGGCTACCGATGAAATGTTATGCCAAGTTCTGAATTTGTTGGAGTTTTAGAAGACCACAAGCTGCACAACTAACCATGTTTACTTTGGTTCTTTAGTCCAAAATACACACTTTTACCACTAAATATCTAATTAAACACTATATGAACTAACGCAATATCTACAATAATATTACTAAACAAATAAACAATGTTCCAAATAAAAGTATATCGCAAAAAATAGCGTTAAACACAAGAAATACCATCAAAACGTAGGAAGCAGCAAAACATGAGTCATATAATATACACTGTGGGCAAAATTAAATTGGAACCCTTTTTAATGCTTAATAACTTTTTATTTTCAAAGGATTTTTTATCATTTTTGGATATGATATGGCCTAAGGTATTGGGATTAAAAAGAACTTTGCAAAGACGATCTACTTCAGTGGCGTACAGAAAAGGGAGTATTTTTCAAAACCAATGTTTTTCAAGTCGTTGCAAAATTCGACCAAATGAAATAAAGATGTAAAAATGGGCAAAAAAGATTTGAAAGGGTTCGGAATATTGACCATTAAAAAACCAGGTCAATACAATCAAAATTAAAATTCATACTTTAATTTTGATAAAACTATGTCTTGTGGGCCAAGTGAAATTGCATCCTTTTTAATGCTTAATGACCTTTTATTTTCAAAGGATTTTTCATCATTTTTGAATATGTTATGGCCTATGGTATTGGGATTAAAAAGAACTTTGCAAAGATGGTCTACTTCAGTGGCGCACAGAAAATGGAGTATTTTTCAAAACCAATGTATTTCAGGTCTGTAGAAATGGGCAAAAAAGATTTAAAAGGGTTCGGAATATTGACAATTAAAAACTAGATCAATACAAACAAAAATAAAAATTGACGCTTTAATTTTGGAAAAACCATGTCTTGTGGGCCAAGTAAAATTGGATTTTTTAATGCTTAATGACCTTTTATTTTCAAAGGATTTTTTTGTATGTCATGGCCTAAGATATTAGAGTCAAAAAGAAATTTGTAAGGCGGGTCTACTTCAGTGGCGTACAAATTTAAAATTATAATTTTTTTATTTAAAAAAATTTAAGTATATTCAAAATTTCTGTATGCCAATGAAGTAGACTCGCTTTGCAAAGTTTTCTTTGATTCTAATGTCTTAGGCCATAACATATCAAAAATGATAAAAATTCCTTTGCAAATAAAAAGTCACTAAGCATTAAAAAAGGATCCAAGAGGATCCAATTTAATTTGCTTGATAACTTTTTTATTTTCAAAGGCTATCATATTTGGATATGTTATGGTCTAAGGTATTGGGATTGAAAAGAACTATACAAAAAGTCCCTACTTCAGTGGCGTACAGAAAAGGGGGTATTATTCCAAACCAATGTATTTCAAGTCGTTGCAAAAATCGGCCAAATGAAATAAAGATGTAAAAAGAGGCAAAAAAGCGGTTGGGAATATTGATCATTAAAAAACCAGGTCACTACACACAAAATTAAAATTTATACTTTAATTTTGGTAAAGCCATGTCTCGTGGACCAAATTCCTTTCCCTTTTTTAATGCTTAGTGAATTTATTTGCAAAGGATTTTTTATCATTTTTGGATATGTTATGGCCTAAGACATTAGAATCAAAGAGAACTTTGGAAACCGGGTCTACTTCATTGGCGTACAGAAATTTTGAATCTACTTAAAATTTGTAAAATAAAAAAATAATATTTTTAAATTTCAATGTACGCCACTGAAGTAGACCCGCTTTACAAATTTCTTTTTGACTCTAATATTTTAGACAATTACATCCAAAAATTTTAAAAAATCCTTTGAAAATAAAAGGTTTTTAAGCATTAAAAAAGACCCAGTTTAATTTGGTTCACAAGACATGGTTTTTCCAAAATTAAAGTATCACTTTTTATTTTTGTTTATATTGACCTAGTTTTTTAATAGTCAATATTTCGAACCCTTTCAAATATTTGTTTGCCCATTTCTACATCTTTATTTCATTTGGCCGATTTTTGTAACGACCTGAAATTAATTGGTTTTGAAAAATACCCCCTCTTCTGTGCGCCACTGAAGTAGACCGTCTTTGCAAAGTTCTTTTTAAACCCAATACCTTAGGCCATAACATATGTAAAAATGATAAAATATCCTTTGAAAAGAAAAGGTCATTAAGCATTAAAAAAGGATCCAATTTAACTTGGCCTACAAGACATGGTTTTATCAAAATTAAAGTATCAATTTTAGTTTTGTTTGTATTGACCTGTTTTTTTATTGGTCATTATTCCGAACCCTTTCTAATCTTTTTTTCCCATTTTTACATCTTTATTTGTTTTGGCCGATTTTCGCAACGACCTGAAATACATTGGTTTTAAAAAATACTCCCTTTTCTGTACGCCACTGAAGTAGATCATCTTTGCAAAGTTCTTTTTAATCCCAATACCTTAGACCATAACATATCCAAAAATGATAAAAAACATTTGAAAATAAAAAAGTTATTAAGCATTAAAGAGGGTTCCAATTTATTTTTGCCCACAGTGTACTGTACTGTCATGCCTTATTTAAAACGAATCCAACTCAAAATTTGGAAAAATTCGTTTTCATTTTATTTACTCAGTCTTTGTTTAAGTACTAAAAAAGCATTATTGAAAAAGGAAAATCCCAAAAAACAAAATTTGTAAATGACAGCAATTTACAGACAATTTTACAAAATATCTTAAGGCCGACTAATTTATTAGATATTTTAGTGTTTTTTTTAAGGCAAGCCATAGGATTTAACGGATAACATTTTTAACGTTAGGTTTGATACTTTTCCATTTCAAATATGAAAATTAAACTTCTGCATGTAAATTTCAGGTGCCTAAACTTATATGTTTCCATTCACATCTAGTTACAAAAATTATCGAAAAAGTTGCGTTTCTTTTTCTTAAAAGTGCTGCTTTTTATATACCTCGTAACCATTCATGTAATACAATATGTAACCATTCATGTAATTTAGAATAATTGTCAATTGGTGATGCTATTTATTTAAAACCTCACTTTACCGATTAACCTGGAAACCAGGTATATTTTTCCAAAAAAATAATGGCTAAGAGCATATTTCTTTACATACCTAAGTACTTAGCTAATAAAAGGAAGTTTACACATCTGAAATTTGTCCTAAGGAATTTAATTTTTATATTTCGAATATACCTAAAGTATGTAGCATGAAGTTAAAACATTTATATAATCCGCAAAAAACGCACTAATTTTTATATACATATTGGCAATATTTATAATTTAGAACTTTTTATCCGATCGGACGAAAAACTACACCTTTACGATGTGTTTTCTCATCGCAAAAGTCATCATTCCAGTATATTGTATTCATTGCTTAGCAACATGCAATAACTGTACGAGAATAGGCAACAACTGTAAGGGAATATAACATTACCGTCCTAGGAAGGGAATATAACATTTCCGTCCTAGGACGGGAATATAACATTATTCAAACGCCTTGTTTCTCAGATCTGACGTTTATCAAAAGTAACATTTAGCCGTTCCGTAGTTACTCGCTCGATCCAAAACTTGATATTATGTTGAGTTTAAATTCAAAACAGCGTTTGTATTTAGAGTAATATTTAGCTCTGTTTTTATAAGTACTTATTCTAATTAATTCCGATCGGATAAAAAATAGTATGTGCAACACGTAGGAAAAGCGTCGTCCAGCAATTACCACAATCGTCCAGGATTGTTTTGCTTTTCGTACGATTTACACAATATGCTATTTTGAGATCACTGTACCAGTAAGTATTAAACAACAAAACTATATAAATACATAGTCTAGGTATTTATTTTTTGTTGCGCAATCGTTTTAGGACACGCCACTGGTAATCTGGGTCACCATATGCAAGAACCATTCCGGTCAAATGTCAATATGTATTTTGCTCCTTCCTTCGATTTCTTTATTCATTGAATGGACTAGTGAAACTTCTGAGAAAAGACTAGGTGTTGAAACTGTATTTGAACTCCAAAAACTATCAAGGTGGCATCTTTGAGCGAAATTAATGTCGAATGCTTCTGCAACATCCTGACACTCTTCTGACAAAAGATTTTTCGCATACGGTCATGTTGCCATACGTGTCCCCATTACCCCATTTAAGGCTATGGATAAAATAGTGGAAAATTATTTTTCCACCAAAACGCCAAATTTCGACGAAAAGAAAAGTCACATACAAAAATTGGTAATTATGTTTAAAGCTGTTGATGTATCTCAATCTTTAAAAATTTATTAACCATTGGGAAGAATACCTATGATCTATAGACAGAGGATTACGTAAATGGTTCAAATAAGCTAAAGAGTCTGTCCACCGCGGCTTTATAAAATTTTGGAATAAATACAAGATTAACATGACACATCCTAGCTAAAGAGTCGTTGAGAACAGTTGTTGGGTTTTCGTCAAAAAGCATTTGGTGCTTTTTCTCATGTTTATATCGTTACTTTCGTTAATAAATAGTATTTGGCTATAATTAAGCACTTAATAATTGTTTATATATTTCCTTAAAGAAAAATGGTGCTGAAGTGGTAAAAATACCGTAGTAGGTTTTTACAAAAAGAAAATATAACATAGTTAAATATTAAAAATTCACGACTACGTCCATGGCTTTCGCAGGCCAATAGTTTAGGAATCATTTAAAGATATTCGCAAAAAAAATCTAATTCACCAAATTCCGGATGACATTTGGATTATTCTGCAAAATTAAAAAAAAAGGATCAGCTACAATTTTGAAAAATATGTTTCCAAAATCTAGAGAGCATCCTCAGTTTTCGGAGTAATTTTTATGTGATCTATGACTCATTCAGGACCCATGTGTAGGAATGTCGTTTAACTGTCAATTTGGAATTCTAAATCTGGCTAAGTTCTGAGTTTGAATAAGAAGAATGTTTGTATTATTTATTTAAATTTACAGTTTCAGACTTGGAACTTAACCTAATTTTGATTTTAAAATAAGAGTTAAAAAGGTTTGCTTTAGTTATCGGTTATAAATTTAGAACTAAGCCTATTTTAACTTTTACACTAGACAAATGAGTGACTGTTTACACACGGTATACAATACGTGCATTATCATTAGAAACAGAACCTTTCCATCCGAAATTTAATGCAGGAATATAACGTACAAAAACATCTAAATAGAAAGTTATACGTTACTAAAGTCATATAAAAGTAAACTCCAGTTGATCGAAAAATATTTTTCGTCGGTACTATCGGGTAAATTAATTATACATCTTTTTGAAGAATATGTATCACCTCGTGTTTGAACAGCATTGTCTTATTTTAATCTAGCTTAATTGGTATATATTGCCCTTCCAGAATCGTCGATCCCAATTTTGAGTACCATTGAGACAAACCTAGTTTGCCTAAATTGCCTCTAAACCGAAAATGGCCAGTGAACCGTACGCGCTTTGCTTATTATACCAAGTTCCTTCCTGTTTGTGCTAATTAAGCCTCTATGAATATAAAAGCTATACTTTTGACAGTTAATAATGGAATACCAAACAGTAGTTCTGATCCTACGAAACGCCACTGCTCATAATCTAAATTGAAAAGTGCTGAAACTTCTAATGCATATCCTAGACCAAGAACTTAATCCCAGTAGCGTGCCGTGGGTATAAGGGCGGGAGGGACGAGCTATTTCGAGGGCGCCGAATGATGAGCCATTTGCAGTTTGCATTAGGAGGCTGAGGCGGGTTAGATAGAGGGCGGGGGGGGGCATTCGCCCCCCCTGGCCCCCTATACGGCACGCTACTGCTTAATCCCCTCCATATAGTATATTATAGAGAATATAGGGTATTACGTCCAGAAAATATGTATTATATCCCCCATCGTGGATATTAAATTTTGCACGGTCAATTTTAAGCCCTTTATAAAATATTATCCACTTGAACAGTAGACTATGATGGTGAATAGAATAATTAGATAGGTGCATCATACTTGACCTTTCACGTAGGTAATGCACATAGATAACGTATTTTATCTATATGGTCGTTCTATAATGCCCGCCTATTTTATTAATTTCAGTAAGTTAGTGTCATTTTTTAAAGTGAGTAGAGTCAATTATCGCGATGAGATTGGTATTGAACGATTAATTTTAAAACCATGACCCGACGGCATGAGCTAACAAGTGCAAATTCGGTGGCCTGTCCACTGTTTGGGTTAGCTTCAGTGCAGTGATATTCTTGAGCCTAATTAGATTCAGTTCTCGAGATAGATTTTTAGGGGCTACGAAAAAATCAAGAAAAAAAATTAGGACAAAATAGATTTTGTATCGAAATTTTCAAAAATAAAAAGGGTAGCTTAGTAGGCTGCCATAGACACCAATTTTATTACTAAAACGGTAGAGTTTTATCCACAATACCGAAACAGAATTATTGC
>JAEQML010079278.1:0-12063 GCA_016904865.1 Pissodes strobi | reverse complement strand
ACATCACCTGAAAATGTTCTACGGACATAAGAAACAAATAATGAAGCTAACGGGCCAGTCTTAATTGAAGTGTGCCTCATCTGCTTCTTTCATACGCTATTTTCTACAAAATATATTTTTTAAAATGTCTTCCAAACATAGAATATGAGGAAGATATGAAGCCGAATATGAACCTCACTTCAATTAAGATAGGAACGTCCCTGGGAACGTCAACTTAATTTTTTTATATTTCATTGTTATGTGATGTTGCTTGTAAAAATAAGGCACATTTCATCGAAAAATGGAGTATAAAAGAAAAGGATGAAGTACCTATACTTCAATTAACATTTCTTTATTTTATATTCCATTTTTTATGGCTGAATTTCACACACATCACTTTAAAATGTGCCTAAAAGGTACATAACAAACAAATAATGAAGCTCACGGTCCAGTCTTAATTGAAGTATGCCGCATCCATTTCTTTTATACGTCATTTTTCTATGAAACTTTCTGAATTTTAAAAATATATCCTAGATATGAAGCGGAGCATGAAGCTTACTTCATTTAAATTAGAAGCGGGAGTTTCGTTTATATTTTTTTATACTAATTCCATTTTTAGGTAAAGCATTTAAAATTCAGGCAGACACTCGGGCAAATGTCATCGTTAAATCATGAAGCTCGCTTCAATTGAAACACCTCAGCTCCATTTTCCCTTTATATTTCATTCTTATGATAAGGCACATTTCATGGAAAAATGGTGCATAAAAGGAAGAGGTGAAGCACACTTCATTTAACATGAGAATGCTTATTTTATGTTCCATTTTCTATAAAGTTTGCCTGAATTAAAAATGTGCTACGTACATGAAAAACAAATAATGAAGCTTACGTTCCATAAGGTATGGAGCTGAGTATGAAGCTTTCTGCAATTAGCTTAAAAGCGTGAGCTTCATTGCTTCATTTTATATTAGTTCCATTTTTGGGCAATGTTTGTAAGTTGAGTCAAATACTAGGGCAAATGTCATTAAAAAAAAAAAACGATGAAGCTCACTCCAATTAATAAAGTGAAGTGATATTCAATTGTTTAATGTTTTTCATATTTCAAATTGAGTCGTCCTATATATTTACAATATTGCTTAATCTGACGGGCTCAACTTTTAATGCGGAATTGAGCCGTTTCGGACTTCTCATCTCGACGTTATTGGGTGAATAAAATAAACACTCTCTTAAGGTCCGTTTTACGAGGACAAGCGAAACTTATTTAGACGAGGAGAGCCTGGTAATTGCCCCGAGATGATTCTGTGATTCACCACTTTTATTGGCCGGAATTTTCTCGTTGATAGGATGACCGGTACAGATCGGAACTGGCCCAATATGTTCGGGTTGATTTCGTGCATAATCGTACATGTTCAAAGTCGATACACGAGTTGAATATTGTTGAATTAATACATTACCAGGGCCGGATTAAGACATAAGTAGCCCATGGTGGTAGAAACGAACGCTGTGAAAATATCTGCATAGTCCTGTACTGTACTGCGAGCACAAAAGTTAATTAAAGATATTTTATTAAACGATCTTCGGGCGGTTTAAACATCAATTTTATAAGATGCGCTCGCCCGAAGGCCGAGCTTTTATTGTCGGCCATAAAACACGATATAAATATAATTAAATTATTTCCGAGATTTTATTGGTTTATATTAGATTCGTAATTCCGACTTAACGACGTGTCATCGCCTCGGAGTCAATGAAAGCAAAACAGAAACGTTATTGGCATTGGCTGATGATTAAAATTCGACGATTTTATTGCGTTTGATGTCGATTTAATAGCTACGCTAATGCTTTTATTAATGGTCTCTAGAAAAATAAGATGCGGCTAATGTGATTGGTGGTGCGTATTGTTAAAACGCAAAGGTGAAGTTTAAAATAAAATAGTATCGTGTTCCAAAGCAATTACAATTTCATAACAGCACTAAGCGCCATCTAGGAAATAAATTGCACTTAGCTCGTATCTAGTTCTCGGATCTTGCTTACGTGAGCAAGCTTCACGGACCGGAAGCAGTTACGTGTTATTTTTAATAATCCTGGGATCTTATATTTGTGAAATATTATTCGCTTTGCATTCGGTCTGATTGTGAATAAAGCCTTAATATACGAGAGATCTATCAATAATAGTAGCTAATATATCGATGCCAATAATTACTTTTTAAATTCGTATTGCAAATTGGAAATGAATAAGGCAACATAAAGCATCTAGCGTCATCTATTAGGGCTTTCATAAACTTAACCGACAGTGTTTAAAATAATATTTAGCTTTGAGTGTATTTATTACTAATTGTTAATCACGTGACTAATGGCCAGGGTATATATTTTTTTAACGCAAAAACCCTTTAACTTCTAGAATTCTTAAGCCAATAGCGTACGTTATTTAGTCTTGTAAAATTGGTTTTGTTTGGGTTAGTTTGGTTCAATTTGGGTTAGTTTGGGTTAATAATTTACAAGAGGCGTGTATTTTTGAGATGACACTATAAAATTTTTAAACAGTGAAAGCATGTATTTGCGCCCTCATAATTAACGGTGCTATATGCATATTTTTCACATATTAATGAGGAGAAAATATCCATAATTCGTAAACTACATATTATTACCATTCTGACGAAACATACCGGTTTTAATGATTATACCAATAATAATTGTTGATCGGGCCTCGTAGCATTGTTAGCATGTGTATGTTGGGTTGCCTACACATTTGCGGTAAATGAGAGCTATTACCGGGAGCGCTCAACAAATTATGTACAAATCATTGCTGAAAGAGCTCGGCAGAAAGAAATGAGCTTGTGTCCTGTCCACTATATTTATTAGCTGATATACAGCGTGTTACAAATTCGAAGCGCACCATTGGGATCTCGGAAATTATAAGATATACGAGGTCGGTTAAATTGGGGCAAAGTTGTGCAATTTAAGAGTGATTGACATGACGTCGAGAAATTTAGAAAATTCCGTCTACTTCCAGAGATGTCCGTAAAAAAACCGAAAAGCAGCTATTTTATTTTATTTATTTATTAACCCAATCTAACCCAAACTAATCCAAACTAACCCTTTTTTTAATAAAGGTAGGAAATACTTTTCTGAGTACACGCCGGCTTATGTAAAGATGTCTTGTCGCACGGAGTAGTGTGGGGCTCCTGGCTATCTGACCCACTAACATTCTCTCTCTGTTTCACCATCAATACGTATTAGCACCGCTCTCGACTGTCCTTTCTCCTTCTTTCTCCAGTTCCATCTTACTGTTGCTTCTTGATACTCCCGCTCATCCACGGTCTTTCTAGTTAAGATATTTGATGCTAATAAAGATGTTTCTTCCCAGTTTTGGCTCGTTCCGGTCGCTACCTCTCGGAAATTTTGATGTGTGGCTATTTAGCTTCCAGCCAGAGCATGGTCCGTTTCTCCGCAATAATGGCACTCTCCATCATCGCTCTTTCCTATCTCTCTTGTATAGTCCTTGAAGCGTCCGTGAGGTGAGGTAGAAATACGTTTGTTGTCCGTCCACTTGGTCTCTATCCATCCCCTAATATTCGGGATTAACCTGTAGGTCCATCGTCCTTTACTGCTGCTGGACCATCTATGCTGCCACTCTTCGAGTACTTGGTCTCTGGTTTCCGTTTTAATCCTTCCTCGGGTCCCCTCGTCAGCTTCAAATATTTTCGTTCGATCACGGACGACGAGGTCCAGCGGAAGCAAGACTGAGAGCACCATCAAATCCTTCGTTGACAAGGTGCGGTACAGATCCGAATGGCCGCTTGCCTTCGGCACCCATCGTATACAACATGGTTGTGTTTGTAGTTTAAGGCGCTTTCCCAAGCTGGTGGCTCATACAGAAGTATCGATCGCATCACAGAGCAAACCACTCTTCTCAAATATTCGGCATTAATCTGTCTAGGGCAGTCACAGTGCTTCTCGCCTTAGCTACAGTTTTTATTACGTCTCCTCTAAATGTCAGTTTGCTGTCAATCCAAATACCCAGGTACTTCACTTCATCCTTGGGGATTATCTCTGACCCCATAAAGTTAAATATAGCTCACCATCTCTGCTTTCCAGCTTCAAATGCTTATATGAGAGCCATCCTGCTATGGCCGGAGGCTGGAGTGGCAATATTCAATCTTAACTTAGAGTTTCTTCCCAAGATCAGCATTGTAACGCATCGTCGGCATACCCTGTCAATGAAACTCCTTCAGGTTACGGAAGTTTAGTAACCCATCGTACATAATGTTCCATAATGTGGGCTCTAGAATAGATCTTTGGGAGACACCACATATCATTTCTAGCCAAGATACTTCGGCCTGACAGATAGCTCTGGATTATCCTGATCGGGTACGATGGGGCGCCTCTCCGTTCGATTTCTTGCATCTCTCCATGGGGCAGAGTTAAATGCATTTTTAACATACAGGGTTACAAGAAGTCCTACTTTACGATGTCTATGGCTCTTTTTGTAGATTACTACCCTAGTGTCTTTTAGTATCTCTCGGACAGCGTGGACTGTTGATCTGCCCCCGCAGAAACCATATTATCTGGAGTTCCAGTGTGTCAACGAGTCTTGCAAGAATTACATGCGCAAGAAGCTTGTCTACCGAATTCAATAGACAATTAGGTCTGTATTTTGGCTTGAGTCTGGATTTAGCTTGGGTTTTTCTATCAATACTAATTTTTCCTTTTTCCAGCGGTTCGGAAACTCTCCAGTCTTTAGCAAGCATTCAAAACAATGTCTAAAATAGCCTTGGGTGTGTTTGTGCCACATATTTGATTATCTCGGCAGGGACTACGTCTCTGGGCCCGGGGCTCTTTTCAGCTGTAGTTTGGAACCGGCACTAACCATCTCCTCATCCGTTAAATCTGGTACACGCGCATTGTTTATGTCAATGGGTACCCATATTGTGCGGTCTCTCACTGGGAACAATTCCTCTACAGCTTCCCTTGTCGCTTCCATAGATAGAGGTCGTCTGTTGGTTTGTATTTTCAATCTTTTGGTTGCAATCCTATATCAATGGCCCCAGCAGTCTTCGTCTATATCGTCGCAGAGGGTCTTCCAACATTTGTTCTTTGCCTATACTGTTCCTTTCCTTCTATTATTTTCTATTAACTAGGTAATCTCTGATAATGTTTATTAGGTATCTCGGTACCTTTCTCTTATTATATGGTTCTTCTAATATTCGTTGGTACGATTCAGAGTTAAATGCGTCCAGCGTCAACAGTGCGCACCACCGTTCTCCTTTTCCATGGATGTGTGTTTTGTGTCTTATCTGAACCACTTTTCTGACTCGTTGCATGGTTGATTTTCCCTTTTGGAATCAATACTGATTTGGTGATAATTTGATATACTTTTCTAATCTTGACTTGATCACATGCTCATACACTTCGCTATCGTATCCTCTAGACATAGAGGGCCCTTCTGGTTCATCTGCTGGTTTACCCCTTTTATGGATCAGTACTATGTAGTTTGGCTTGGTTCCATTCTTCTGGGAATGCTTGTTTCCATAGTATTTAGTTGAGTGCATTAAGTAAAGTTTGTGGGATACTTGAAACTGCTTGTTTGATTACCTGAGGAGGTAACTCGTCTTGTCCTGGTGCTTTCCCTGTTTTAATTTTGTTTCCTGCCTCTTCAAGTTCTTGAACATTTGTAAATGGCTCTGGTGTTTCGTTTATTCTTCTAGCTAAAAGTGTTTCCATTCTGGTAGGGAATAGCAGCTTTACTGCCTCATTTCGTTTTTTATCACTAAGTTGGAAGGGTGGATTGTTTGATTTAATCTTTTATACAACAAACTTGTAACCTTGGCCCCATATATCATTTTCCAATTCATCACATATCGTTTTCAATTGCTTTTTCTTTTTTTGTTCGATAAGTTTCCTTAGCCCCTTTCTTTCTTGTCTGAGTTGCTCATGAAATGTCTCAGTTTCTTGTGGATTTGATATTCTTCTTGAGTAAATCCGTCTTTTGGTGATGCATTGGTCTCGTTTCTCCTTGATATTATCATTCCACCAGTATGGTAGATTATTTTCTATTTTGCCTTTTTCTATCTGCCTTGATTTTCGGTAGGCTATCTTCATTATTTCTTCTAGGTTCATTACTCCTTTTCCCGAGATGTTTGGATTTTCTCTAGCTTCCTTAAGAGCTCTTGTTAGTCGTAGTTTATTTATATTTATTTTGTTTCTGAGGTAAATTTTTTCCGCTATCTCAAAGACGATGTGTTTATGTGGTGACATTGGTTCATTTTCTAAAACTGTCCATCCCTGTATTCTTCTTGCTAAGTTTTGTGTTGCTAGTGTGACATCTATGTATGATTTTGAGTTTCCTCTCTCCAAGGTTGGTTTGTCCCCCGTGTTTGGTGCTATTAGTCCAGGTTTATCCCCAGCTTCGACCAGTATTTGGCCCCTCAAGTCAGAATAAAGTTATTCCTATTCTGGAGCCTTGGCGTTAAAATCTCCTAGTAACACTACTTCATTTCTTTTCTTATACGGCCCGGGTGATGTTTGGTGATATATAGCATCCATATATGCTATATTTTTCTGTTCTGATCCCTATTATTCCTTGCTCTTTCCGAATTTTGCTAACTTTTATGTTCCTGTTTCCAAAGTATGTTGCTACATCTCCCCTTACGTCTACTATCCAGGATGTTTTTTCTGTTTCTCGTCTGTTGGGCTCGCTTGCTACTATAATGTCTACATCCTTTCCACTGGCCGTTAGAAATGCCATGTCATGGGCTCTCATCGATTTGTCTGCATTAATTTGGAGTACGATGGCCATTTTACAGGTATTCCGTAACTTTACTTGTTTGTCACCTAGCTTTCCTCCTGGCTACTGAGAGAGCTCTGCGAAACGCATCACACTTTCCCGAACCCATTCTATGGCCTTTTTGCATATTGGACATTGTTCTTCCTGTTCACAGACTTTAGCCTCATGTCTCTTTCTTTCCACATTTGAAACATTGTTTGCTGCGGTCTATCCCGCGACAGCCCTTTATTTCATGGCCGTATTCCAGGCATCATCGACATCATTCCACTGTAATTCTTGTTTCCAGGTAACACCTTACCAGTTCTATTCTTAATTTTCCTTCTATTATTAGTATTTGTGCCTTCTTTTCTTCAATTACCAGTGTTGCATTTTGGGTTCCATTTCTATTTGGCCTTAGGCTACTTAGCCTAAGATCGCCTTCTAACGTTTTTCCTACTTTGTTTTCTACCGCGGCAATCACTTCTTTCTGCGTGGTCGTAGGTTCTATGCGTCTGATGTGCATTGCTACTTTGTTTCCATCTATTCCTCTGGTTCTTATGTTAGCTTGTTTCAAAGTGTTTCCTATTTCCGCTTTTAGATTCTTTAGTCCTACCTCATCTTTGTCTTTTGTTACGAGAATGTTTCCTTCTCTTGTTTCCCTGATACTTTCTATTATCAGTTCTAGACTCGTGTTTTTGATCTTGTTCTTAATTTTTTTGGATGGTTTCTTTGCTAGTTTGGCCCTTATTTTCAACCACCAGTGCATAGTTTTTTTCTTTTCTCCCTTTTTGGTTCATCGGTGCCTCTTTAAATTTTTTTGGTTTCTTCCATCACTTTTGCGGTAGTGTGTATAATTATCTTGGTCGCAGTGCCATAAAAGGCCGCTTCTACCATTTTCCTAAAGTTTTTTAGGTCTTTGGTTTCCGGGTGATAGAGTGCAACCCCTTCATCATCTTTTGTTTCTTCCTTTAGTTTGTGTAGGCTTTCCCACATATTTTCGTTTGTATGTTCGCATTCTATTTTGATTACTTTCTGGCGATAGTCTTCCTCTTGTTGTCTTGACTTTACTGTTGTCCTCTGCTCAAGTACTTCAAATTGAGCACTAATATCTCCTAGTTCCGGATATTTTATCTTATACATACCCTGTATGCTGTGGCTTATTGCCGGGTCCCCTGGTTCTACAAGTAGCCAACGGGTTCCCAATTTTCAGCTCAGTGCATCTTCCAGTGAGCATCTTCAACTTGAAGGAATTCCTCCAGAATTGTTAGTTATGACACAGAGTTGAAATCCTCTTCGTCCTTGTCCATACTCTCCTTGTCGGCAGTTTGTGTCGTTTGTTCTTCCTTATTTATGTGCTCTGTTTGCGCTTCCATATCTTTTGTTGTAGGGTTTTCTTCTGTTGACACATGGTCTATCCACAATTTGACTGACGCCTTGCTCAGGGCCAAGACCCGTCTTTTAAGTTTTTGGTTAATCTCTTTAATGTCTCTTTTCGTGTTTTGCTCTATATTTCCGTCTAGTTTCTGGCTTATCTGGATAATAGCTTTAATTGCTTTCCTGAGCTCAAGTGCTTCTTGACTTTCGTTTAGTTTATCTGATCCCATTTCTTGTCTATTGATGTTGGTTTTTCCTGTTTGGCTGTCTTCCGGACTGTCTATAGCTTTTTTCTAATTTTTGCTTTGGTGAGAGATTGTCCATGGGGTTTTTATTTTCATATCAGGCTTCGAGCCCCGTTCATTCCCTAGTTTTGCTTCAAAAGAACCCCCCGTCATCGATTAATATCATGTCTGTGTCATCCATTTCAGGTGCACTATTAGTGGATATACTTCTTCCGGGACGCGTACGACTTATACTAATTCTTCTTTCGAAGAGGGTTTCAAGACCTTCCAATGAGCTTAAAATGGCTATCGGTTATTTTTTGGTGTTGCGGTAGCTGGCTGACGGTTGGGAGGGGGGGATGGGGAGGGGGCGCTTTATCACCCACTGTACCGACCGGAACTGAGGTGTCCCTCCTCTGTTCCGCAGACTTTTTTTTTCTCCGTCCATCTTGCATTTTTAATCTACTACCAGATTTGTATCTTTCTTAGACAGGCTTCTTCCCTTCGACCCCTGGTGTCCCTACCAGTAGCCGAGCTATTGCCAACATGGCTCTCAGGATCGCAGAAGCACCACAAGCCCTCCCGGTGCGACAAACGAGAGATGCTTTGGGGGGGAGGGGGGTAGGGGTAAGCTAACCCAAACTAACCCAATCTTTTTTTTATAGAGGGGATTGGAAATCTGCTGGCAGACACCCCGCCTGTTCTTCTGACGAGGTAGTGTCGGGTTAGTACCCTGATCCTAGGGTCGCCGACCGACTAAAACCCTTCCCCCTCTGTGTGGCAGCTACCCCTGGAACCATCCAAGTGGATATAACTTCAGAGGCAGCCCCGAGCCTTATTTATGCTCCATCCAGTCTGTTCTACTCGTCTCTCTCGTTCTTCCTTCTCTTTATCCTTCATTATTCCCCTTACCATTCGATGTAAAACCTCCCAATGTACAGAGTTGGATATCATTAACTGAACGAAATTGTCAGCCGTAATGACCATTCCCACACCTGTGCTGACAGCCATTCTGTATCTGATCCACCTTGGGCAAATGAACAAAGTATGCTCCGCAGAATCTACTCCGTCACAATATAAGCAGTTGCCTTCCGTTTTTTTCAACCTCTTCGTGTAGGTTCTGAAAGAACCGTGTCTTGTAAGAGCTTGGGACAAGTAATAGTCCAGCCTTCTATGTCTGCATCCAAGCCAATCGCTCAAGTTTGGTATGAGTTTCTTTGTCCGCTGTCCCTTCTCCGTGTTTTCATCCCACCTAGTTTGCCATTCCATCAGAGTCGCCTCCCTAGCTCTTCTGCGCGTCTCTTGTATCTGATCTATCCCCATCTCTTGTATGTACCTTCGTTCCTCTATGAGGAGTTCCAGCGGCGGCGTCATAACCGCTATGACCTGCAGAGCCGCAGTTGACACAGTCCTGTATCCACACGCAACTCGGAGCAAAGCCCTTCTTTGCAGATTAATCAACATGTTTAGGTACTTTCCTATTTGTATCACCCTGTGCCAGATCTCTGTGTTATACATTACTATGGATTGGACTACACCGTATATCATTTGCCTTTTCTGATTGTTTGGGCCTCCTATATTTGGCATAAGACGCAGAAGGGCGCCTATTTTTTCTCCTGCCTTCTTTGTAGCCCTCTGAATGTGGTCTCCGAAGGCCATATTTTCCCCAAAGACAATGCCCAGATAGTTCAATGATTTACTTGGTCTGATTGCCACATCGTTTAGTCGGAAGATTATATCCCTTCTATCTCTACTACCACTCAATATAATAGCCTCTGTTTTCTCCGGAGCCAGATGCAAGTGACTTGCCGCCATCCACCGGCTTATCCTCCGCAACGCACCGCACCGTCCATTTTACGAATCAGGGCATCGCCAGTTCCCGCTGTGGCCACCACCGCGAGATCGTCGGCAAAACCAATGGCTTGCACGCTCTCCGGGTAACCCAAGCTAACCCAAACTAACCCAATCTAACCCAAGCTAACCCAAACTTACCCAACGAACCTTCATCAACTTCATTTTTGTTAAATACGGACCTGGATTTTTTATAAATTTTTTTAGAAGCCTTTGTTCTCCCAAAACCAACAATGTATCAATGTAGTGGTAACAAATGTTGTCATAAGTGAGGTCGGGTCAGAAAAGATCGCCCCATCTCTATCTAACACATTACCTCTTATGGAAAAAATCTAGATTTGTTGATAAGTGTGATACATTGTTGGTTTTAGGAGACCAAAGGCTTTTTAAAAATTTGATTAAAAATCTATGTCCTTATTTAAAAAAAATGAAGTTGATGATGGGGGCCCGAACGCGAAACGTCGGATTTAAAATTTGACACTGTTACTTTGTAGAGGAGAAAAAATGCAACAATAAGGTGACATTTATTTTACATTATCTCTTAAAACACGGTCCGGAAAAAAATCCTAATTAAATAGCTGATTTTGGTTTTTTTTACGAATATCTCCGGAAGTAGACAGAATCTTCTAAATTTCTCACTCTGTATATGAGTGGAAAATGTCCATGATTATTAAATTACATATTAAAATTCAAGCGAAACATACCGGTTTTAATAATTAGATCGATAATTATTGAGTGTGCCTCGTAGGAACCTCAGCATTAAAATAATATACGTGTATGTTGTGTTGCCTATACACTTGAGGTAAATGAAAGCTATTACAAGGAGCGATCAACAAATTATATATTGGTATTTTCAGGGTTTAGAGAACCATTATTTCGCTATCGAGTGGTGAAGAGTGCACTTTGCTAAGTTTTTTCGTTAATGTTTAATTCGCGATTAAATGAGGATCAGCGATTTTTTGTTTTTTTTGTTCGAGTTTGTCAATGTATATAGTAGCGACTTTAAGTGACTATAAAAAATCTGAAAATTTTTGCAATATATAGAATTTAGAGAGCCATTCTTTCTCTATCGATTGGTGAAAACAGCATTTTGCTACATATTTTCGTTATTTTTCAATTCGCCATTAAATGAAGTTCTGCGACTTTCGATTGAGGTTTATCGATTTATCTACTGCTACTTTGAGGGATTATATGATGTTGGACATTCCGATAGCAAGTTAACAAACAACCCTCGTATTACACAGTTTGCGAATTTGCGCAACAATCGGTGGCTGCTTTAAAAAATGGCCAACTGGGTACACGAGTTGCGTGTCCCCGAACGAATCGCATGGTCGTTTGCAGGATTCGAATCAACAAAAAAAACAGTTCAAAGTAATGTTATGTGTAAGACTAAAGTTCACGTATGATTTGTCGCATTGAAATGAAAGGTTACACATATTTTAAATTTATTTAATGCGGTCGAACTGCTACTGCGGCTCGGTTTTTTGTCCTTACGTGTCGTGCCATGTAATGTTTGCCTTAGAAATGGAGTTTGCACGTTGATCTTAACAGAAACGAGCTCGTTAGTATTTGTTATTTATATATTAGATAATTAAGCGATATTTTTGGCATGAGTGAGTGAGATGAAGCGGAAGAATAACATATGGCAAATATTAAATACCTCGAACGGATATAATCCCTAAAATTCCGATAAAATCGTTGATACGAAATGCCGCCGCCGTCGCAAACAACAATTCGATCCTTTCGATCGACATATACAATAAAATAAAATAAAAATCGAAATCTAAGAAGCGAAATGGAGGGGTCCCCGTCGTCTTTGTGAAACCAGAAACGATATCGTCACCGTAGCGTGAAAAATCCAGATATTATTTTTTC
>JAEQML010079277.1:0-12063 GCA_016904865.1 Pissodes strobi | reverse complement strand
AGTAAACTAAAAAGTTCCCACCCCTCAAGAGTGTGCTTCATCCCTTGCAACTTGCAACTAACCCCAATTTTATTTGTTTTCCGATTATTTACTCTCTATTTAACTAGACCATTACATAGGTAAGTTCATCAATTTCACTACTCGAATTATTATTGTATCATCTACTACTTGATGATGTTTATTATTTTATGTGGATGGTGCAAATTTTCATAATAATATCACCTATCAAAATCAAAGGTATCTAAATAATGGATTTACGCATTTTGAAACTTGACGCTACTAAGCCTTAGGGCTGATATGCAATATTCATACTAAACGTAATTATGTATTTAACGTTTACATAATCGTAACCAACAAAAAAGCAACATAATAGAATGAGCTTACGTATTCAACTTCATCTAAATAACAAATTAACCCAATTTGAGGATAAATAGAGCGAGCTATGAAATTCGCAAAATCTCATATTAACATACACACAATATCTCTGGAATGTCATAAATATATAATAAAGTTCCGAAAGCCCTTTGAGAATCCACAAAGCCCATAGAGTTCATCACCGAATAAATGTTCCGGCATATTGTGCTTGGTTTTGTAACGTTTCCGGTGCTCTGGCATGGCCGGAGATATTTTTCATTACATTAATTTACATCGTTATTTTATTAGCCTTCATAATTTTTTAATGGGAAGGTGTACATAGCGGGAGCGCATTTGTCCAGAGCAGGAAGGTGTCTGGAAATTAGAGACTAAAGAGAAGGAAGTGCTCATATATCAGGTGGCTGTAAAAACAATAAGTTTATTTCCAACGACCATTTCCTGCAGTGTGACACTGATGTTTTTATATCGTTGAAAGTGGAGAGACGTCTTGGCCGTTATTAGAAAGACAAGCAGGCCGAGGAAAAAAAATCTAGTAGTTATACGGTATTACTTCAATCCTGTTCATTCTGAAATAGTTATTTGTGCTTTTAGAGCGTAAGGTAACGGATTGCGGCTTGAGAAAGAATGTTACTACGCGACTCGTAACGTAGCGCGGTAACCTTTCGGAAACGGCAATCTGACTTTGCGCTCGAAAAATACACAGGCATTTTTAAAATGATATGCACATTTTTCTCTATACTTATTCTGAAATTCGCCAATATTCGGGCACATTTAGAACAGGAGTGCCAGCAACAACTGTAACAATCTGGAATCTGGAAATAGTGAGAGGATGGGTTTGAAAGGCCGCGGAACTTTGGCCCCATTGGATCCCCTGTGCGTCCTCCCCAGGTCAACCAATCCATCTAGGCCATCGTCCAGCCTAGTGTCGTAGAAAGGCGGCGATGTTGCCAGAAGAGGCTGTTCTAAGAAAAGCCATGGTTGGCCATCGTTCTCCCAAAATGAATTCCCTTACTTCCGAAACAGCGTCGTAATTGCAGAGCAGATGCTCTACTGTTTCGTCCTTCTGTTCACAGCCTCTGCATAGAGGTGTCTCGCATAATCTTATTGTGTGGAGATGTTTCCTTAGCTGTCAGTGTCCAGTCAGAATTCCTACCATAAGTCGTAGGGCCTTCCTGGACATATCCAGGTATGCTTTTGCTGCAGACTCATTAGGGTAGCTTAATAGCTCCCTGGCCAGTCGACAGTTCCATCTTGCCCTAAAGTCTTCATGGGTGATCTTTTTTATCATATATATCGTCGTCGCGATAGGTAGGCTTGAAGGGCCGGCTCTTATAATGTTTGAACCGGTTGCCTTTCTTGCCAATTTGTCCACTGATTTGTTACCTTCGCACTGTGCATGTTCTTTAACCCAGCACACAGAAATTTTGTTTTAGCGGGCGGCATCCTCCAGTGAATTATGGCATTCTAGTACTGACCTGGCTGTACGTTTATAAATTTGCAAGGTCAGTAGTGCTTGTTTACTAGAACTGTAACAAACGCACGACTGTCATTTATTTATTTTCAGTTCCCATGACTATTTATAGCACACTCAACGGAAAAAGTGAGTTTTATTTTTCATGTACGCTCTAGAGCGTAAAATAAGGATCCCGCGGCATTCGGCGATTTCCGATCTTATTTGAATTTAGTAGTTAGTAATTTTGCGCGCGGCTGTAGAAAATAGTAGTTGGGACCCAGAGGTGCTGAAATCGACCACCTCTATACAAGTCGCGAACATCCACCTAGAATATATGAATTCTTATGTAAAATGACCTGCCGGAATCGAATTTTTTGTTCGCCCCTTGATCCGGAATTGCGAAACCAGAGTAATTGGCAAATTTCCAAAAATTTTGAAGATTGTTGCAAAATTTTAATTTGTTGTATAAATCTCTCTATCTCCCTTATTTTAACTTCGATCGACATGAAATTTTAATATAGCCTTTGTCAAACATATCTTAAGACGGTTTAAATGTAAAACATAATTAGGAATAATTAATGTGCATTTGGTTATTTTTTTTTCAATGGGACACCTAATATTTTACTCGATTACATGACAAATTACTCGATCGAGAAAACTTTTTTATTTTTAGAGATAGATGGATACTATAAGCGAGAAAGTTGTAGCCAAATAATAAAGGAAGTTTTTTTATTTGAAACTTTTTTTCAAAAATCGTCTGGTTTTTATATTAATAATTATTGAAACCACGGCGCGCATAAAAGTCCACCTAATATCGGTGGCCGGCCGACCTAAAACACAGATCTTCGACCAACGAGTGTGTGTAATGTATTGCAGCAACAGCGCGGGAATTCCCTGTTTAGAAGGAGTTTACATTTTACTTTTAGTCTATTTCACGTGCTTCGACAATATCATAGTTGACGCTAGTATTTTTATAATAATTATAATAATAATCGTTCTTGTGTGTTTACTGTGTCTTCCTGTCCAAGACAAAATATGAGTCGAAATATAGTTTTTTTTAAAATGCGTTTTTTGCTAATCAAGTAGTAGATATGGAAACGGTACAGGGCGTTACAAAAGAGAGCATTCATTAATTATTTCAACCCTGTAGAGAAAAATCCGATAAGCAGTTCTTAAAAGCTCTTAAATATCATGATGACAAAAGGGAAGTGTTTTTATCACTAAATTCTGTTTATGCACGCTAAGTGTAGACGAACTTATACAAGAAGCGCTTATAAAATAAATCTGAAACGGAGGACGATGCTTCCAAACCTAAAACCGACTCTAAAACTGGTAAACGATGTACTTCTTCTCATTCAGATGTTGGTATATTATGCAATAAAAGTCGTAATAGCATAGAACCTAGAGGGTCCACTCTCAGTCAGCAATTTTGATGTAGCGCTTACAAATGCGAGACGCCAGACTTTAGACGAAACGGGGTGAAACGTGGCACCAGGTCTGAGCAGTTAACCAGCATTTCACAAGGTTCCGCAACGAGGCAAGGAGGGAAATGCGGGGGGCGGGGCTTAGAGTGAACCTTCTAGTTCATTGGTAATGTTCGGTGGTAATAGTAAGGGTTTAAGGAAAAGTAAACAGATATTAACATTTAATAAGCAGAAAGATCTGAAAAATAGCAAAAAAATTAACGACCAACAAATCTTGCACCGAATTCAAGAATTTGGTGAGAATTGTATAGACATGATGTAAAAGAAGTTCATCATGATTCCATATAAATAGACTAGAAATTAAAAGAATCATAAAAAAAATTAATCCCTTTCAATCAGACCTTAAGGAATTGGGGAATAATTATTCCGGTTATATTAGCGAATCAAGCAATGTTTATAAAGCAGAATAAATAGGAATGGCCGCCATAGTTAAGATAAACAAGGAAAACGCAGAAAAAATTGAAGTAGTATAGTTAAATCTATTTAACGCAAAGGAGCTGTGGGTGTTATATGAAAGTGAAGCAAACATGTTAAGAAATCTACATTTTACTCGAGAACTTGATGACGAAACATAAATTTGGGTATTCTCTAACGAATGGAATTCTTATCCATCTTCACTTTTTGAAATTGATTCAGAAAACAATATTATTATGAGAAAGGGACAAATCTGAATTCCATAAGGATGTGTTAAAAGAATGAAAAGAAGAACCTACTGAGCTGTCTTGCATGCCAATAGAAAAAAATTGTACTTTTAACTCTGCATATATAATAGATATGATGACACTTATTCAGAGATACCAGAATTTTAACTGCAGAAAATTTAGAGAACTATTTTTAAAATACATCTCATTAATATTAAAAATGAAGCCCCAGAACCGTCGTCTCGTTGTATGTGTTGGTGACCGCTGCAATTTTGAAGAAAGTTTAAAGAAAACAGAGAGATATAGAAGATCGAAAACATATGAAATACGAGATGAAGTGAATATACCTGATTGGAAAAATTTATATCAAATGCTAGTAACAAAATAAACCCAGACGTTCCTAAAATTTTAAAACTTGGATATGAACTCACATGCAATTATATAATACCAACATTGATGACCAAAGACGCCTAACCAAAATTTTTAAAACTCTCTCCGTTTTGTAATTCCAAATTATTTAAATGTTCAGCAAAGTGCAAAAGCAAATATGTAAAATGTAACATAAGTTGTCTGTGTGAAGGAAAATGCGTTGAAAAATGAATAGTAAGTAGGTATATAATAGTTATTTATGCAACAAGTGTGTAAAGTGAATCTTTTTTTATGAATGGGAATATTGACAATCCCATGAATAAAAAAAGGGTATTTTACACATGAGTAGCATACAAAATTTTTTCTACTATCGAAAAATATATGAAAAAATAAAAACAATGTTATATTACTTTACGCACTAGTGCGTAAACTAAATTATTTTACGCACTAGTGCGTAAAATATATTATTTTACGCACTGCCCTAAACGTCAAAAAATATGTCAGTAAACGTCAAAAAATATGTCAGCTTTACTTTACGCACTAGTGCGTAAAATACCTTACTTTACGCACTGCACACTAAAAAGGCCTATTTTACGAATCTTAGAGAGTGCGTAAAGTGAGCATTTTACGCACGGTAGTAGAAAAAAACCTTTGTGCATTTTATTTCCAGTATTGTAGATACTACTCATCTACTATGTTACCATAATTATAAATATAAAAACATTATTTTTACCAATCCCGTAATGAACAATTAATTTAAGTTTGTAACTAATATGATGCTTCTTTGCTGCACTATGTGACACCTCTTATCTCTCGCATAGCTGCTTTATTCGTTCCCCTCAAACAGCCCTAATAGAGGTATATAGCGCGGCCTGGGGCGCGCGGTCTCTTTAAAATTTTCTACGACTTTAAATAATTATACAGTCAAAACTAAAAGTCGTATCAAAAAAAAGTTTTAAATAAAAAAGTTTCTTTGGTTTATCAGGAACACTTTTGTCGCTTATAGTACCGACCTAACTTGAATGATAAAAAAGTTTTCTGGATCGAGTATTTTACACTGCAAAATGACGATATTTTGTGTAAAGGAGAGGAAAAAAAGTTCTTCGGCTCATATGCAATTTTTTTAAAATTTTCTAATATATGGTATCATCTTGAGAAGGGATTGAAAAATATTATATCAAAAATTCAGATCAATCGGACATCATTTAAGCAAGTTATACAGTGGTTTGCAAAAAATAATATTTTAGTCATATTTTTCTGGTTTTTCAAAAAAGTTTTGTTTTGACCTATTTCGCAATTCCGGATCGAAAGGCGAACAAAAAATTCGGATTCACCAGGTCATTTTACATAGAATTTCATATTTTTTAGGTGGATGTTCGCGACATGTATAGAGCATCCTTAAAACGCTTCCTACGAGCTCTTAGATTCTCAACTATTAGTTATTTGTGTATTTAGAGCGCAAAGTAATGGATTGCCACTTGAGAAAGAATGTTACTGCGCGACGCGTAGCGGAGCGCAGTAACTTTTTCTACAGCCGTATTTTTAAAGTTAAATCCACATTTTTCTCTATACTTATTCTGATTTGCGAATGACTGTCAGTTTTAACATATTATGTTCGGGCTTCGGGCATATTTAGAACAGGATTGTCAGCAACAAACTGTAACAAACACACGACTGTCATTTATTTATCTTCGGTTTCCATGACCATTCAGCACACTAGACGGAAAAAGTGAGAATTTCCTTTTCCATGTTCGCGCTAGAGCGCAAAATAAGGATCCACGGCATTAGTCGATTTTGCGATTTCTTTTGAATTTAGTATTTAGTTATTTTGCGCGCGGCTGTAGAAAAAGTTATTTGTGTATTTAGAGCGCAAAGTAACGGATTGCCGCTTGAGAAAGAATGTTACTGCGCGACGCGTAGCGGAGCGCAGTAATCTTTCGAAAACGGCAATCGTATTTTGCGCTCGAAAAACACACAGAACTTTTTCTACAGCCGCATTTTTGAAATTAAATGCACATTTTTCTCTATACTTATTCTGAAATTTGCAAATGACTGTCAGTTTTGACATATTATATTCGGGCTTCGGGCATATTTAGAACAGGAATGCCAGCAAGAAACTGTAAGAAACGCGCGACTGTCATTTATTTATCTTCGGTTTCCATGATCATTCATAGCACACTCGATGGAAAAAGTGAAAATTCTCTTTTCCATGTTCGCGCTAGAGCGCAAAATAAGGATCTACGGCATTCGTCGATTTTGCGATTTCATTTCGATTTAGTAATTAGTTATTTTCCGCGCGGCTGTAGAAAAAATAAATTGCAGTTTTAGATTTAGGTGATACGATTTTCCGAGAATATTTTTACTGTACAGGGTTTTTCCGTATATATTAGAGTAACCTAAGAGCATTTGTTTTAAAAGCTAGAAGAACTACCTTCTTTTTTTAAGCATCGCGAGGTATATGACTCATTAATCGGATAGTCCATTCATTACTCAATCCGGATTTAAAACCGGTGTCCTATTGAGATCGCTGCAGTAGACCAATCAATTTTTTATACCGTACTCTTTCTGTACTCATCCATGTTATGGAACGATGATTGCCATCTTGCACAGTTAGTTTTGAAGATAGAGACATCAATTATTATTATAATATATTCTGACCAGTAATTAACGGATTATCTGATTAATGATGTATTAAGAAAAATCACAAGTTGATATTTTTTAACAATTTGCGATAAAATAAAACCTGGAGATTCATAAAAAAATCCTACAACTTTTGTGCCTAAAGCTTTTTAAAATCTCTCTAGGGGTGCTCTAAAACCATATGCGGGTGGTGGCGTATAATGTTACCCTCTTTAACTTATTTATTTTTGCATACAAATTCTTGGTCGGTAATAGTTATTTTTGTTACAAGTACCTAAAATGGAGTTTTTCAGGACGAATCATTGCTGTTTCCGGACGAGGCATTAGCCGAGTCCGGAATAGCAGATGAGTCCTGAAAAACTTCATTTAGGTACGTGTGACAAACACTATTTTTTGTCATACGCTCCCAAAATTTAATTTTTATTTATACGCTTTTTGCAATTCTTCAGAACGGCTAAATTTGCAAATTTACCATAATTTTTTAAATCATAATGTACGACAAAGTTAGCTTAGAATTTGATATCGTAGCAACTATTTGACAATTTTGTCATGTCATTCGAAATTTTTGACATTTAGACATATTCAGGAATTTTGGAATAGTCCGTAAAGGTTACCATGACGACTTTTAGGGACTAGGCCTAAAAAGAAGCATTTTACGGACTCAAATGAGTCCGTAAAATAGCTATTTTTGGGAGCGTATGACAAAAAATACTTTTTTGGAAACGTAAAAATCATGAAATTTGTACATGTGCAAAATGACCATGATGGTACTACTTTTGATTGCATCACAGTGTTGCCACCTGGGACCGGCTTCTGGGTCTCTACCCTTCATCATCCACGCTAACTCTGGGGATCTCAACATAAGAGACCGAATTCTGATGCAGTCGGAAGCAGTATCTAATTCATGTATGTTCATTCATCTGTGGGGCCACACTACGAATCGCTTCGAATAGTAGCCACCATCATATATAGTAACAACCATAATCACCCTCGCCCAAAAGGGAAACAGCAATATATTAGACATAAAGATGTATCCCCTTTAGGTAAAGGTGACAAGGATTGTTACTTTTGTCACTCTTACTTATTTATGTGCTGATTATATCATGGCGCGGCAAAGTCCCCTGGCTTGCCGCAATTGTAACTTTGTTTGGAAGATTGTCTCTTGTTTCTTGGTCAGGTACAGCCAAGCCTCTTGGTGCTCTTGCTGGTGGGCGATATAGTGGTGTCGATTTTCGTTACTTTTGACTACTCGTTACTTTCGTTACTTTGGTATAAAGTAATCAATATTCGTTACTTCGTTACTTTGATTACTTCGATTAGTAGATATATTTTGGGTATTGTATGGTATGATTCGTTACTTTCCCCCTTAATATTTATCTATGGTTACTATAGTTTATCATAATGTTTACTGCAATACCTTCACCTTTATCAATCATTATAATTTTTATTTGGCTAATAAGAAAATTCTAAGTGCTCTTGTGAAATACTGTTTAATTACGAACGTGTATGAAGTTAACCCTGGACTGGTATCGTATTTTCACAAAACGTAACTGGTATCGTGGGGTACTTTGACACCCCAAATTATTATATGAAGAAAAATTCAAATACGGTTTTTTCATGAATATTTTTATTTTTAAATATTACTTTAACATTAGTTTATTCACTAAATATATTTAAACACAAAATGTTTTTCCATACAACAAAATAAAAACGTCATCCTTGAAATGCTACAAGCACTATTCCAAACTGTATGTTCTTTGAAAAAACAACCAAAAAAATTGATAATCATCCAAAATCTATAAATTTTCAATGGAAGGCCAATGTTTAGGGTCCAATCTTATTATCTGCAACAAAAAACAGTCATTCGTTAGATAAGCTAAAAACTGTCAGGGGTGTCATTGCAATTTATTTTTACCAAAAGTTCTAATAATCTATATTGTTTTTGTGATTCTAAAATACTTCTAATAAACGAGTGGAATAAACATGATAAACTACCAGGAAGTAGAATCATTTTTACCTGTTTTTCTAGTTCACTTTGTGTACGCGGCCGCCGCGACATTCAAACTTCCAAGTAAATTCGAACACTTTAACTGGTATGGTGGGGTATTTACACACCCCAATTCTCGGTTTTTGAAAAAACGTTTTTTTTTTCAGCAACAGCACGGATCACACTTCCACAGATAACACTGAGTTAGGAGAATACCCTGAAACATGAAAGAGCAATATTAATTTTAAATGCATAATTTAAAAAAATAAATCATTGTTGGGGTGTCGAATTACCCCACGATACCAGTTAAGGGTTAAGGCACTTGCTTCATATATTTGACTATTTGGGTCATCAATAACTTTTTTCATAATTATGAAATAACAGAGATACGTGGTACGAGGAAACAAAACATGTATGTAACGCAAACTGCAAAAATGTAATATGTGTATTTACTTATGAACAATTCTCATAATAACCCTAAAGTACTAGAAAACTAAACAAACACAACATATCTAGAATATAAAAAAATATATCAAAAAATACAGGTACTCAGAGGTCATAATTACAATGTAAAAAAAATATATGTTGTACATTCTTTCCCTTCAGACTATTTCTCCCCTCTGAAATTAAGTAGTTCATTTAATATAAGGTCTATAATGTCACCTTCGCTCATAAATTCGATAAGGTCGCTGATCGACATACCTTTCATAACCAAAATTCATTAGAACAATGGAACAGCACTGCAAATATTTCAAAGTAACGAGACGAAATACGACAAAATATGCTGCGACCACCCGACCATAGCGGTGAGTCTCGTAAGTGCCGACTACCGTGTAATGTAATATAATAATCATTTTATTATAAAATGATAATATGTAATCACTCTATTCAAAGTAACGAAGTAACGATAGAGTTCTCGGTTCGGTATTCGGTACTTCGGGTATTGGATAGTAACGAATATAAAGTAACGAGCAGTTACTTTTTTGACACCACTAGGGCGTTATCAGGATTAAAAGATACCTTGCGTTAGGTATTGCTCTTGTTTATTTTGCTAGATCGGCCTTATATAAGTAGGCCTATCCCTTGTATTTGTATATTGGGGGTTTTCGTGGGGTTGTGTCAAGAGAAACGATTTTGTGTATTAAGGTAGACGAGAATGAATATAAAGATCGGATAACGAAACAATAAACCAGCCGCTGTCGTAAGAACGTATACATAAATCATAACACTATCGGTTTATTGAACCATTCGGCATATCATCAAGGATCCATGCAATTGTTACCAATATGCACATACACCAAATTCAAGAGGTAGCGCAGTCTGAGAAGAGATATCTATGCATAGTATAGAAACGGATAATTAACATGTTTCAAATATTCGTAAAAATCAGTCTCGATTCCCGATTCAATTATCATATCGCGGGGTATAAAATTAGTAGGTCGAACCGAAAATAATTTGTATCCGTAAGTAAGTCAATGTCAGCGACTGACGAGTAAAATTACGGCAGCATGCAGCATCGTTTATCAGTCTATCTGATCAACTTCTAATATATACACAGTGCACGTGTCAAGTCCGCTAGTAAGCCGAGTCCGTCTTTAAAGATACAGGGTGCACCTAACTTGCAAGTATTTATCGCTAATATGAATTGGGTCATCTACCAGTTACCCTTATGGTAAGGATATTCAATATATCAAACGAAACACAATAAAAAACACTTAATTTTGTAAACCCCGGTATTTCTCTTTGCAGTGAAATTCACTTCTATTCCGTAAAATTAAGCCAGCGAGAGCGCTACAGACGTCCCCGAGCAATCAACAGCCAAGGAGTAAGGCCCCTAGAGGTAATATAAACGTCGGCGCTAATTATATGTGACAATATACGACTTTGACCTACCACTCGTTTCTATATATATATATATATATATATAAAAAGAGGTGTCAAATAGTTTACATAAATACCCTACAATCTTTGTCTTTAGAAGTTTTTCCTAGCGCCCAAAAAAAAATACAAAGAAGTTATAGGGGGTAACATTATATGCGATCACTCTCTATCTGCAATTTCAAATGTTATGACATGGCTATGTTGCTTCCGCTAATTAAGCTGAAATAGTTTTGAAACTAAATATTAATACCTCAGTTTTGTAGGAGGTAATGAACTAATACATTTGCTAATTTTGAAATCCCATAGATAAATATCCACAGAGTTTATAGTTTGGGTTACATGGCCGGCACGTTATATTTGGAATAATCGAATCCGCTGGGTTATGCTTTTTATTTAACTTAATTCCTGTAAATGTTGATATGGCAGCTCGTCTACACTGATGTTTCGAAAGAAATCGGCTGAATTAGTATAGAATTTTACCTGAAAATCGTCAAATATAGTTACACAACTACACAAAATAGAAAAATTTTAATAATGGACAATCCTGATGATAGGTCTTAGAGTAAAGCTGGTTTCAATATTGTATATTATTTTTTAAACAATACGAATATCGAGCAAATTGAATAGAATCTAAACACATATTTCTTATTTTTGGAAGGAGTATAATATCAATTTTTATGAGACTTTATATTTTCTGAATTTGTATATCTAATTTTCTCTCACATTTATGGCCGCACTGTATCATTTAATGAATTGTATAACTGTCATCCACTTACTCTTTATAATTGTTATTCTTTAGACATTATTGTAGTAATCTGTTCAATAAGTTGCCAATAAATTTTTACCCGTGATAGAATTATTTCACATTTATAATTTAGTTTTGCAGCACACAACAAGCGTTTTACTGTTCTGCGCCCTTTAAATTTCATTGACTATATTTTAGGATCAGCATCGTCGCCACTGGCTTCTATACAAAGCTTTCAAAAACAGATCAGCTGAAAATACAGAACTACGATGATCCAGAATGAAACCTTTTCACTTGAAAATCCAGCGTAGATTTATATTTAGAAAGCGGTCAGATAAGTGTGGATTTTGTATCATTTAATATTTGGCCATTATAGATTCGATCTAGCAGTGATATCAAAGAGTTCAGTTAGTTCAAGGTATGCGCATTTAAATAATAGCGTTAAAGCACCTCTCAGGTGTTCTAGCTTCTACAAATTTCGATTTGTA
>JAEQML010079276.1:0-12065 GCA_016904865.1 Pissodes strobi | reverse complement strand
ACAAAAATCAAGTATTTCAATGGCATGCCAGCAAGACATTTGCTTTATTGCAGCTATGTATATTGCTGCATTGGTTGACTCGGATTGATTCTCTTCACTGAAGCACATTGTAATATACGATATTTTTCGTTTTATTCTCAGGCGCAAGAACAAATAAAGCGGATGGTTTGCCGCCACGTGAACATGCCACGTACAACTGACCATGAGAAAAACATGTATTTTCTACATTCAGACCACAAACACTCAAGGCTTGGCCTTGTGATTTGTTAATCGTCATGGCGAATGCAAGACAAAACGGAAATTGAATTCGTTTAAACTCAAAGGGCATATCGGTTGGAATCATCGGAATCCTCTGAATGAGAACTTCCTCATCTTTAAATTTTCCTTTGAGTATCGTCGCGTGAATCACATTGATGATCAGTTTCATTATCACCAAACGCGTTTCATTGCATAGTTTTGGTTGGTTTTGATTTCGAAGCATGATGACTACCGAGCCAACCTTCAGTTGTAAATTGTACGATGGTAAGCCAGGCACATCTAAGGGGTTTAAAAATTCAGTTGTATAGTTGGTGGCTTCGTCTTCGTTTCTTACACAGTCAATAGATTCGAATTAATGCAGAGTACCAACGATTTGATTCTGAATTACGAAGTTTATGTCATCGACATCTTTGTTCTTAGCCGCCAAAATTGCCTGCTCACACAACCATTTGTTATTTTTGAGGTAAGCAATGATATTCAGAAATACTTTGTTGATGAGCGCGTCTTTCGATGAGACGAAATTACAAAGATTCGGAGCAAATGAAATCAATCCGCTCGATTCGTCGACAGAAACACGACCATTACCGACAGTCAGCAATTGCTTTGAGAAATCTTTAGCAGATGGGTCGTTCAGCAATGCCGAATGTTTGCCGCCAGCTGAAGTTTCTTGACATATCGCCACAGATTTGATGATTTGAGGCAAGCGTTTATTTCATCTACAGCAGTCGATCTTGGAATGACTGGCAGTGTTTGGCGGAAATCGCCAGGCAATAAAATCATTGCACCTCCAAAACATCTCGAGTCATTGCGTAGATATTTCAATATTCAGTCAAGTGCTTCCAATGTGCGATTGTGCGCCATTGTGCATTCGTCCCAGATGATGATTTTAGATACTACTAAAACTTTGGCCATTGCGGAGTGTTTCGCAATGTTACATGTCGGTTGTTCATTAGTTTGGGCTAGTTGAAGGTTTAACGGCAATTTTAAGGCTGAATGAGCCATACGACATCCTTCTAACAATGTGTCCGCTATTCCAGAAGAAGCAACTACTACCGCAATGTCAGATCTCGCACGAACAGTGGCCAAAATCAATGACATGAGGAATGTCTTCCAAGTTCTATCGGGGGCATCCAAAAACAATAAGCCCCATTTCCATCATCAATTGCCTTCATTAATGTATTATAGACGTCCTTCTGTTGGGGGTTCAACAGGGGTACATTCGTTTAAACTGACTGGTATAATTCATGTCGATCATATTCACGTTCACGTTCCAATTCTCCAATAAATGCGTTATTCATTCCACGATCTGGTACTGGCATTCCTAACCTGACTAACAAATTGCCGCACATGAGGTAACACATGTCTTCGATCAAGAGCAAAGCCTGGTTATGCATCTTTGACACGAATTTGATGTAAAATATCTTCTGACATGTCATCCTCGTATTTATTCCACAGGTCACGTGGATTCGATGGGAAGCATGTCGAAATGATGATTGCAAATAATGTGCGTATCTGACCTGAAGTTGCAAAGATAATCGCTTCATGTCATGTCCCAATTTCGCTCTTGACATGCAGCACGAAATGTTGGGCATGCTATACCATTAATAGTTCGTAATGATTGAAATGATGTTGGCCCACGAAGATTCACCAGCAACAACCGCAAATAGAAGCATTCATCATTCTTCGGATGAACTGTGTAAATACGACCAAGAGCATCAGTAGAACGCACATCCGGATGACCTGGAACCGCATCGCCTTGCTTCCGACGTTGAAATTTCTTCGATGAAGCGTTCCAAGTGTAATAACGTGGCACCTCCGAGTAAAGCGACGTTCCTGCAAACGGATCGCTTTGGCAAATCTCAAAGAAACTGGTCAATGTTGTCGCTGGAGGAGTTTCAGCACGATGAGCAACAATCGACGCGGTGAAATATACTCGTTGGCCATTCTCCAGATGCACCGCCAAATGTACAATAGTAAGATGACGTTCGTGAATAGGAAATGAGAATATACGCCAAATCGCCTCATTGCAATTCACATATCGACCAACTTGACAGCGCGTAATTTCAATACCAAAAACCGTCATATCGCTGCCTTTCGTAACATATTTGCAGATGTATTTGATGGACTTCACCGAATTGCAATACTCAATGTTGTTGCTTTACTATCGATATTTAAGGTGGAATTCCCTCGGAGCGACTATCGCTGACGATAATCGCGTAGTGATTATCGCTCAGCGATAATCGCTATAGGTATGTTTTCCAACCAGCGTTCGCGACATTAAATTTCAAGCGAGTATCGGTAATTTTCCTATTAGTTGTTCGTTCGTTCTGTGTTAGTCAAGTCATTGGAATTAGTTTAAAGTTCGTTCGTTCTGTGTTAGTCAAGTCATTGGAATTAGTTTAAAGCGGAGTAGCAAACTACTTGCGGCTTATATGATGTATGAAGAAGCCGAAGATGACGACATATTTCAAATGTATGTGGTTCTACGAGATGAGGTCGATACGATATACAGTGTGTCCCCGGATGGGGTTAACAAGAGGATAAATGGACTAAAAATTGAAAGATACGATAAAAAGTTATTCTTGATAAAAGTTTTTGCTTCCTCTAAAACTAAGAACTGCCCAAAAAACAATACCTTATATTATACAGAGCGATCACAAATTAACAATATGTGTAACTTTCCAAGAGTAAACTACGTGATTTTATTTTTTTTAATAATGTTAAACAAAAAAGTTGATTGCAGATAAGTTATTGAACGTTTCGCTTTCGAGCCCCCTTCATCAACTTAATTTTTTTAAATACGGACCTGTGTTTTTTATCTAATTTTTAAAAAGCCTTAGGTCTCCCGAAACCAACGATGTATCACACTAGTCCGATAGTGGTAACAAATATTGTCATAAGTGAAATCAGTCAGAAAAGATCCCCCCATCTCTGTCTAACACATTATCTTTTATGGAAAAAATCAATTTGTTGATTTATTGATAAGTGCGATATATTGTTGGTTTTAGGAGACCAAAGGCTTTTTAAAAATGATTTATTTATTTAAAAAAATTAAGTTGATGAAGAGGGTTCAAAAGCGAAACGTCGGATTTAAAATTTGATACCGCCAGCTTGTAGAGGAGAAAAAGTGGCAATAATAATGTGACATTTATTTTACTTTATCTCTTCAAACAAAGGCAGGAAAAAATAAAAATAAAATAGATGATTTTCGATTTTTTTACTAATATCTCCGGAAGTAGACGGAAATTTAGGAAAAAGTTATTTGACGGCATGTCAATCATCCTTATTGCGCAACTTTGCCCCAAATTAACTGACCCCGTATCTCTTACGGCTTTTGAGGTACCCATACAAAGAAACGAATTTGTAGCACCCTGTATACTTGTTAATACTATTCCTGCATTTCAATAATTTAGCTGCAATCAACTTTTTTGATTAACATTATAAAAAAAAATAAAATCACGTAGTTTACTCTTGGAAAATTACACGTATTGTTAATGTGTGATGGCTCTGTATAGTGTACGGTATTATTTTTGGGCAGTTCTTAGTTTTAGAGGAAGCAAAAATTTTTATCAAGAAAAACTTTTTTTCGTATCTTTCAATTTTTAGTCCATTTGTCCTCTTGTTAACCCCATCCGGGGACATACTATATATCTCTAGACCAGAGGAGGGATTTTTCACTCAGTTAATACAAACCCATTTGAAGCCTGACGATAAAAAATTCCGAAAATGTTTCAGATTGAATCGACCTCAGTTTAAACTAAGGAAAAGTCGTTGGTCGCAGCGACTATATTTGCTCTCGGAGAAGGCAGTTTGCGACGCACGCTGCCCCCGACGATTATCGCCAGAGGCTGTCGCTTGGAGGAAAGTGATTCCATAAAGGAACAACAGTATCAGTCTCAGCGCGATCGTCGCAGCGACGATCGCTGAACGATCATCGCAGCTATCGCTCGGAGGGAATTCCACCTTAAGCAACACTAAAGTACGGACGACTGATCTACCGAATGAGCTGGAATGATTGATACCAATCGATTTGACAGTTGTTGTCATTTATTCTCTATAATTTTTTATATTTTTCTATTCGAGTATTTTTTATGTATTTCAATATCTTTCTAGGTTTGAATATGCTACTTTCCCGCTATTTTCCGCTGAATTTCTATCCTATAATGGGTAGTATGTCACTGATTTGCTGTGAGTTACTAAAAAACTATAATCGTGTGTGACATGAGCTGTCAATTGCGGAAGATGACGGAGTTCCAAGCCTAATTTATAACTGTGTATAATTTTTTATCCGAGAATATTTCCGATATTTTAATAGTTATTCTGCTAATCGGGGTGGAGACAAATCCAACAAACCAAAGATCATAAAAGTCGGTTCAGTCGTTCTTGAGTTATAAGTGGTGTAACTAACCCGACTTTGTTTTATATATATATAAGAGTAATATAACAATTATCAACATATTCTACGCTGAAAGTAATGATCAGTCTAACCCAACTAACAGAAAATAATGCAAATTGCAGTAGCTTCTTCTAATAGGCAATATTTTGTCTCAAAAATCAATAAGCTGACATGAGAATGATAAAAAGTGTAATTTTAAGAAAGCTTGCCAGAAAATTTAAACCATCTAGGACATAAAATTATGCCTCCCTCTTGTCCGGAATTACACTTTTACCATCTACTATTTAATCAGGTCTCGTCATTTCTGGTTTGACCATTTACTAGGTACTAACAAGGCCGCAGGACAGGACGTCGTTCCAGCAAAAGTGCTTAAGAAATGTGCTGCCAACAGCTCCACTTTGCAGGCTTTTCTCCCTGTCATACAGAACTGCCTGCTTTCCTTCTGGCTGGAAATGCGCTCAAGTGCAACCAATCCCGAGGAAAGGTAAAAAACGATTCCAAATAACTACCGTACAATTTCTTTAGTTCTCATCATGTCCAAAGTCATGGAGAAACTGATCAACGAACAACTCTTAAAATATCTCGAATCGGCAGGCATCATAAGCGATCGCCAGTATGGCTTCGCGAGCGAAAAAAATCAGATTGCTGATATCAGTGAGGATATGAACGCAATCGTGAAATGGGGTGTGGAAAACAAACTCCATTTTAACGCAGGAAAGACTCAAGCAACTGTCTTCTCAAAGAAAGCAAACACCGCAGGACCTGACTTATCATAACAGGACAACCACTGACTCTGGCCTCATCTACAAGCTTGCTGGGAATCAACGTAGAAAACAACATGTCTTGGCGTAATCACGATACCAAAATCGCCAAGGCAGCAGCACAAAAGCTGGGAGCACTCTATACAGCAAAAGAGTTGTATACACCTTATCAGTTCTTACTGCTCTATAAGGCTCAGTTAATACTGTTCTCATGTGTAGAGCTCGGCACCCAAACGTTTGCTCAAGATATTGTACTCCATACAGAGAAGACCAGTTCTCATGTGGATGACCCAGAGTTGACTAAAGACCTTGATAGCCTTGAACATCGAAGAAACGTGGCGGACCTATCTCTTTACTACTATGAAAGGTGTTCGAACGAGCTGGCACTTATGATTCCACCCAGAGTTGTGCCAAACAGAAACACCCGGCAGACACATGCTGCTCATCAACATGCAATTCAGTTGCGAACACCTAGGACGTCCCTGTTGCGGGATAATCTATCGCGCTTCAAGTCCAACGTCTACCATCTTCTCCGCACACGCACCGCTCGTTGAGTGGCATAAGATTTTCTTTTTGTGTGTGTGCCGAACATAAAAAAAAGAAAATTGCCTTCAAATTCTTAGAATATTAGCTTAAATTTTTCTCCTGCTATTTGTAGGGCTGTAAGCTATATACCATTCATACTGGCTTATAATTACAAATATATCAAGAGTCACTGTTTTTTGTTATATCAATAGTTATGGTTACGATTTGAGCCAACCTCGTAACATGACATGCTGGATGTTATTAAGCTGTCCGTATGGATAGTGGAAATTTCACGTTTTAGGCTTCGGCCCAATGTATGATATTTTACATAGTCAATATTCATAGATTAATTCCTTCTTACACGGCTTTGGATCCATCATTTATATATTTCTCATGACCAAAATAGCACCGATAAGCCATCTTGGAAATCGATTAAATAAAAAACTAAAAGCTATCAAGCATTACTCCATGGTATTTAAGTTGATTTTTTTGAGCTATTTGCTATTTGACATATAAATAAAATCAGACCTTGCTTTAGAGGAGGCAACATCCAGTGCAATCCTCAGTTAGAAACACCATAAATTATTTCCGAACAAATCTTCTTAACACAATATAGAACCCCTGGGATCGTAAAAACGGGCTATATTTTTTACACGCATCATCCTGAAAAGAAAAAAATCCTTGAGCTCATAAATCCTACTTAAAAAAGGCCTCTGCCGGACTGTGGGCTGCCAAGGAGAAACTCCCCGCTATTTTATAAGATCCCATAAATAAGTATTTACCGGGAACTTGTCATTGTCACCTCTTATATTCCTTCTGAAAATAAAGACTTGATACGTAACGTGGAAATTAAAAATGGCGGCTTTTGTTTATGCATGTGGATTATTTAACAGATCCGTATTCAGGCAAGCGTACACTGATTAATTTTCGATTGGAAGCATTTTGCCGACAACTTTTATCATCTGAAGGTAATTCATGAAATGTACGTTAGTATAGGTTCCCTTATTGGCAATTTTTCTATGAGGCTATTAAAATTAATTTCAAATATTGAGCACGTGCCATAGACTATATAGAAAATGTTTAAATACTAAAATTAAATTATACACACGAATTTAAATATATTTATGGTAGATAATAGATATTATGCAATTATGTCTTTGTCATCAGCAACATATAATTAGTATCTGACATTCTTAATTTGGTTTTGGTGCAGTTGTCACTACTTCATTTGGATGAAAATAGTTTTCACGCATTTATACCTAGGTCGGATATCAAGCTTCTAATAGTTTGACATAGCGAGTTTTTAAAACAATGTATTTGGTAATTGGTCACCAATGTTCGAAAACCGCATGCACGACATCTGTGCTGTTTTTAGCTAGGAGTATTAGGAGCGGCTTCTTCTATTGGCTATTTTACTAGCTCTTGGCGATGTTTTCAAGAAAAAAAATCATATCAGTGGTTCTCGGCAGCTGATATCAATACTTAGTACCTAAATCGCATGTTCAGCCCTATATGAAACATTCTTTCCAGGATTTACCTTACAGAACATCCCTATCCACATCAAAGTGTAGAACACATGGGCGGAGCCACCTGGACACGGCCACTTAGGCGCAGACGTTTATGCGCGGAGGCACTAGGACACCAGCTATTTGAGCCCAAGACAATTAAACACATATCGTAATTCTTTAGATTTAAATATCTTTCAATTGAGATGAAACAAAATCTAACTTCAAAATATAAGACAACGCGCATGGCCCTCCGCTTTCCGCTTTTTTATGTATATGTTTTGGTTTTTATTATTTCGCTTATTTTACACTGCCCGAGAGAGCACAAGTCTCGTCTCAATGATAGCCATTTCAATATTTAGTATATTCTAGAAACAATGAATTACATTATACAATTATCCATCCAAATTAATTTAATCACACAAATTTTATATTAGAGATACCTATGATTTTTCAAGTGAGTAGACTAAACGGTTCTTGAAATAACTCAATAAATCTGTTCTGGACAACTGAAGCTCACCCAGGCCGTATATAATAAATATAGTAATAGAGCAAATCGCCATAAGAAAGTTGAGACAGCCGACATTTCACAGCTGATTTAAGTAGATGAGAAGCAAACATTTGATCATTGAATAAGTTGTAGTTAAATACCTACCAGGAGCTAAGAGAAAAAAGAAATAAAGAATAAATAATAACATTTCTAGCAAACGTAGGAACTAGTGCATGGTTAATGATACTTGTCGATTTTAAAACTTACATACGTATAAGTTAATCCATACTCACTCTAACAAGTCGAAGTTAAATGTGGTTAAACCGATAAAAGTTACATAAAATCATATCAAGTTATACCATCCATAACTAAGATCAGGTAATATAGATAACAAACTTAAAGAAATCAAACTAAAACTATTTAGAATCTCTATATGTCAAGCGGTGTAGCCAAAAATTAATGAAGGGGTTACTGACTACTTCGGCCATAGTTATATTCAGTTTGAAATAATATTTCCAAATATTGCCGGCGTCCACCAGATAACCTTAACTAACTAATGTTAAAAGCCAATTAATGCTCGCACAAACTAGCCAAAATTGTTCAAATTTGAACACCATGCATCTTCACTGTTTATCTTTGCTCAGGTTTTGTTTACCCGTCATGGCCTGGCATGGCTGATCTTTCGCACGCACGCATCACATTAAATATTTTGAGTTGATATTAATATCTATATGTGCACACTTGCAGCTCTTTTTACAGAGATTTGACTTTTTTACAGTGAGGTTGCGTTGAGTTTTGGTAGTCTTCACTTGTTTTGATAAGCAAAGGTTCCCTTTGGTTTCCCAAAATTGGCGTTTATTAATAGGAAGTTGCTTTGGTTAACATAATATAATATTTGTTTGTTCATTCATGAGCATAACCCACTATACCGAGAATCAAATTAAAAAAGTAAACAAACCTTAATTCTAAATATTACAGGTAAAAGAAGAATGATAATAAAAATCCTAAAAAATACAAAATAGTCATCCATTAAAAAATTATCCCAATGAAAGTACGATGAAATTTAATTGCTGATGTATGACAGTGATCACAAAGCAGATAAATATTCTAACCTTGAGTGAACTAGCCTCTTGTAGAAAAATGTAATCCAACAATTACATTACTTTTCTGTATTTACTCTAGAGAGCCATTTTGAATCTGTAAGTAATATATCTATACTATTACATAACTGTGATTTTTCTATTGATCTTCTAAAATTATGTGAAATAACGATAGGGCTAGAGGAAACATTGGTTATTTCTACTAAATACATATTGTAAAGGGTTGCTAATTCACAGAATTTTTGCAGAGGTCAATGATGCGATCCAAATAACTCTGAATAATTTTAGGTCATCAGCGTATAGAAGATGTTTTGATAGAATATATAAAGATAAGACGCTGATGGTATAAATTACACAAGTAAGAATCCAGATGACTTCCTAGAGGGACCCCGAAATAACTAGGATGTCCTGTAAATTAAAGCACATTACCCGCATATACTGTTTGCCGCCCAATTTTCAGCTACGACAAATATTGTCACTGGCCCTTAAACTCCACAATTTATTCAAAAGAAAACTGGATCTCATAGTGTGGAAGGCATTGGAATAGTAAGTGTAAATAGAATCAACCTGATACTTACCCTCCAAAAACTCTAGCACCCTGAGTGTAAACTAGCATACGATACATACATATGTTAGTTTAGGTAAACTTAATCCAAACCAATCAATGCAAATACATACTGACCACATAATATAAACCAAAACCGACATTAAAAGCTAAAGAGCACTAACTTTTAATTTCTATGTTGGTTCAGTTTTCAGTTAATAGTCATTGCGTTACATGTGTACTCTTGCGCGCACATTCGCTGTATTAAAAGCTCTAAAACAATTTTTGAGTTAATTTAACTATGGATGGCCCTAGTTTTGCTCACCCATTGCATGTCGTCCTTTAAAAAAGCTATAGTCGTAAATAGACATTATTTTGTTATTCTTGAGGCTTGATCAGAAGCACTAAGTCGTATTTTGTTTACCACTCTGGACTTAAAGAAATAATTTGGTGTTTTTTACTATTGTGCAGTACGAAACCATAATTAGTGTAAATAATGGAGAGTGAAGCCATTCCTGTTACACTACACTATTACATGTACACCATTCAATTTTCTATTTAAATTTTATTCTATTGAAAAGGCAAAAAATGTTTTTTTTTCTTTTCTTCTAGAACGTCCAGATTTTCCTAAATGCAACCATTATAGGAATTCTTATCAATGCGCTAATTTGAAAATGGCAGATACGCAGATATTGCTCAATTTCACACAAATTTTTATGCTTCTCGAAATAAGCAGATTCAGGATACGTTTCTTACCAGATATTGCAGAGCTATACCTCATTAAAGAAGGCGCCCAATGAATGCAACCCATGCTTCCAAAACAGTCATAGCTAAATATTTCGTCAGGATGAAAAATGATACTTTATTTTCAGTTTGTCAAGCTACATTTTTGAACATACTGCGTATTAGATAAAAAAACAGGTTTCAAGGTGTTAACTACGTTATGACAGGTAAATCATCATTTGAAAAACAGGAGACCGAATCAGCTACAAATTTAGAAGTGAGGAAGCAGACGCTTGCGAAGAAATATCAGCCTTAGGTATGTAAAAAAAGTATAATTACAGCAAATAATTAGTTACGTCGACAAAGCTTTTGTTTAAAGAATCTTTAGTGTAATAAAAAATTATACTTTTTTAAGTAAAAATATTGCCCAAGAAAAGTATGTTGTATATTTTAAATTTGTAAATAATTTTTTTTTAGCAAAAGCGGCAATCTGAAAGTGTTTGAAGCAACACCAGCAATCTCTAAACTTTAATTGCTAGTTACTTTACTACTATTATAATAGTTAAGTTTTTTTTTATTGTAAGAGTAATTTGGAAGTCAAAATAAACATAAATTGCAAAAAAACCCTAGAAAAGAAACAAAATTTTTACGTTGTATTAGAAAAGTGTATCTCTTGAAAAAATTGTGGGGTTTGCTGGTTTGGCTTTTATACCCGTCTCATAATATTTTCAATATTTGTTAATTACTTATGTTTTTATTTAACTGAAAAATGTCTCAAAGGGCGCCTACTAATTAGGTGAAGTGTTTTCAGACGCTGCCCGACTGCTAGATAGAAAAATGTAATTGCAAGAGAAAATGCATTGTAGAAAATAGCAGCTATTTTCAAAGCGATGAATATACAATTAATTCAAACTTTCATACGTAATAAATTTATAAGTAGGAATTTATTTTTATTTGTAGTTTCTGCAGTGGAAGAGCGGTGGATGACATTTTGTGATTATGAGATAATTAGGTCCATTTTTGACAACAAGCAGATGTTATTTAGTAAAGAATTATTGTCACGTGATCGATGAAGGTGCCAAAAAGAGAAAAGGATGTGCGAAAATCGAAAATGGTATCGTTGATCTATAAGATTGGACAAAATATAGAGAAGATATTGAAGGATCAGGAATTTTGGCTAAGTTTACTTAAAGACATGGCAGTCCTAACTTTAAAAAAAAATTAATTAATCAAGAATATTTGCAATTAACTGGAGGATGTGATCGAAAAAATTAAATAAATCAATTAAAACATAGAAAGCACAATACTGCTCTATTATAAGTGTTTATTAAGTTAGGTAGACCAAATCTATATTGCATTTTAGTAACAAAAAAGGTTACATAGCTAAGTACAAATTAAACTAGGTTACTAGGTATATAGTGCAGGCTTAGCAGTTCTTGAAACAAAATAATAACTGCCATTCTTCATGTCCAACATGCTTAGTTACAAAAATAACAGCAATAAAATGATAATATTTTAAGGGCAATAAATATAAAAAATAAGTCTAATGTTTATTTATTTATCGAAATTTCATGCAGTTATCGAAAAAAAAATTATTTATATGTTTAATATTTACATTCACATAATTTAGTTGGAATTAACTAATGACAATTGATTATAAATCGAACCAATTATAGATCAGGTAAGTGGTAAATTATGAAGTCTCGAATCAGCATATAACCTAACCCACTCTTCTCTTCTTCTAACTGAACAACGGTTTCTGC
>JAEQML010079275.1:0-12066 GCA_016904865.1 Pissodes strobi | reverse complement strand
TATATATATATATATATATATATGCCTTATTCGGTTACCGAATATATACAACAAAAATATCACATTTGACTAGATTTGTTTAACTTCTTCTGTGTGTTCTTCTATGGGTAAATAGCCCTATTCTGGAGGTTATGACTCGGCCACATTCCGGGCATTCATGGTTCTCCTGCGCGCCCTGTCGTGTCCTCCCTGATCTCACTGGTTCTGAGTAATCGGCCACGATGCTTCTCCATCTGACACGATCCTGCGCTAGTTCCTCCCATTCGTTCTGTATGTTGACTGCCTTCAGCGTGTCGTGAAAGACGTCTTTATAGCGTTTCAGCTGACCTCCCTGTTTTCGTCGACTTTCTGCCAACTCTCCGAAAAGCACGCATTTTGGCAGTCGGTTTTCTGACATGCGTGCTATATGACCCGTCCATCTGAGTCGGGCTTGTGAGACAATGTCGCTGATGCTTTTGCAACCAGCCCTTTGCAGTACCTGAACATTAGACACTTTGTGGCACCATTTTATTCGCATTATTTGACGTAATTGTCTTTGTTGAGTGCGTTCAAGAGCTTTGATGTGTCTTTTATAGGGTACCCAAGTTTCGCAGTTATAAGTAAGTGCTGGAGTTATTATGGCGCGGTAGACGGATGTCTTGGTAGATAAAGTTAGATCGTGGTTATCGAAAACTCTAGCTCTAAGTTTCCAGAACGCCCCAGTGGCATTTTTAATACGGTGTTCAATTTCTTAGTCTATGTTTCCTCTGGTGTTGACGATACTTCCAAGGTAGTTAAAATGCTCAACATATTCCAGCGGATTGCCCTGCACATGAATTTCAACTTGATCTAGTATTGCTGGAGTTGTCATAATCTTGGTTTTGTTTATATTTATTTTAAGTCCCAATACCTCGTAAGCCCACGCATAAGTTTCCAGAATGGCCTGAAGTATTTTGGCCGAATGCGCTATCAGACCACCGTCATCTAGTTTTTGCTCTAAATCTCTGGATGTTGAAGAGGCCTCCATCGAAACGGTACTTTATGGCCACTCCCCTCTGCTCCAACTTGGTATCCACCATTATAGCTAACGCAGTAACAAAAATATTAAATAATATTGAGGCTAGTACACACCCTTGCCTATCTCCTGTTTGGGTTTGGAATGGTTCAGAAGGTTCGCCGTCGATCAAAACACTTGCGTAATTATTTTCATGCAGGCTCTCACAGACTCTCAAAAATTTAGGCGGGACACCGAACCGTTTCATTATCTGTCATAGTGCCCCTCGGTTAATGGAGTCAAAGGCTTTGGCGAGATCAATGAAGGCCATATAAATGCTGTTCTTTCGCTTTTTCTTGTAGCTGTCTAGGGGTAAATATCAAATTTGATGTGACCCTCTTGGGCCTGAAACCACTCTGCGTCTCCGGAAGGATTTGGTCTACATATTTTATGAGCCTAGTCCCCATGATCTTAGCAAGAATTTTTCCACCAATTGACAGCAACGATATACCACGATAATTTCCGCAGTCCGCAGCGCTGCCCTTATTCTTAAACAAGTTCACAATGTATGAATCTCGAAAATCTTGGGGAACTTTACCTTTGATCCAGATAAGGTTAAAGAGTCCTTTGAGATCTTTCATAGTTTCTTCGTGATACACCACAGCTTTGAATATTTCACCTGGTATTTGATCCGCCCGTGGCGATTTGTTGTTTTTAATGCTGCTGATTGCTCTTTGAATTTCTTCAAGCGTTATGTCACTGTCCAATTGTCTTGCGACTTCGTACTGCGGTATCGAGTTAAGGGCGGCGTAGTCTATTTCAGTGTGCTGATTTAAAACCGTTATGTAGTGTTCTCGCCATCTGTTCTTTATTTGGCTTTGGTCTTTCAGGAGGTTGCCGCCTTGGTCTTGTAAGGGGCAGAACTTTCTATGTGTTACTCCGTAGAGGTCTTTATCGCTTCAAAGAACTGCTTTTGATCGTGTTGGTCAGCATAACGTTGAATTTCTTGGGCTTTATCTGTCCACCATTGATTTTTAATTCGCCTGATTTTACGACGGGTTTCGTGTTTAATTTCCTCGTACCTTCTTACAGTGCCGTGATCTGTTGGATTATTTTGTACTGACTGGAATGCGTTGTGCTTCTCGCCTAATATTTCTTCTATTATATGGTGGTTGTCAACAAACCAGTCTTCTTGTTTTTTGTTTTCAGTGATCCCTACTGCTGACACACTCGCTTCATACAGAGAATCATTAAGATCTGTCCAGTAATTGTCAACGTTGTCTAATGCGTTTCTTGACAATCTGTTTAGTCGAGAATGCATGTTGCATGTGATATGTCATTAAAAAGGATATTTCGAGGACTATTCACATGTAGAAAAATATTATTAAAATAATGAAATTCGAATCACTTTTGGAAAAACTCCATATATTATCCAATTGATTTTTGCTCAAAATATGCACATCTTCGGCTCGATATCGAGTTGAAGTTATAACTAATAAAAATTCCCATTTTGGTTGAAAAACAATTGAACATCGCTTACGATTTTCTCCAAAAATGAGCTAAAGTTCATTATTTTAAATAACACTCTATATATTTTTTCCTATATTTGAATAGCCCTTAAAATTTCCTGTTTAATGATGCGTCACAAGCTGCCATTTGCTTTAGAAATGGCCGAACTACAGCCATTTTTCGAAAATTCAACATGGCTCCATTATGACGTCACCGAATAATATTACGTTTTGAGGTAGTTAACTTAATGCTCATTATCATATCTTCATTTTCGAACTACTTTAAAGGAATAATATTCGGTAACATCAAAGGGCAGCCATATTGAATTTTAGGTAAATGGCTTCCAAGTGGCCATCTTGAAAATAAATTACCGCTTGTGACATGTCATTAAAAGGAAATTTTGAGGACTATTCTAATATTTTGACTATTTTCAAAAAAATGATAAAAGGTGGCCATTTTTTATATTAGAAAAGTGGCTACTAAGCCGCCATTTTAAAACTAAATGGCAGCTTGTGACCCATCATTAAAAAGAAAATTTTAAGGACTAACCAAATTTATAAAAATTTATATAGGGTGCTTTTTAAAATAGCGGAGTTCGGGTAAAATAGAAATAACTGCCTTTGTGGACACCCTGTATATTCTGTCACGGCTCTACTTGTTTTTAAAATTATATAGTACTTCAAAATGCGAACAATATTTTATTATTTATTTACGATTTTTGTCACACTTTCGCTATTGCGTCGCATGTTAAGTCTTTCTTCCCATTTCTTTTCTGATTAGGTTCAGAATCAACCATAATTTGTCTAGTCTTTCGACAGCAGTAGACCAGTTGATCCACCGAATCCTGAAAAATTGCCTTGTTTTTAGGAATGGTGGTAATATTACGCTACATCTCTCTTATGATAAAGCCGCACGTCAAGAATTCAACAGTAGTACCTTTATAATCCATCCTGGTTTTACGCAACCAGATAAAAACAAGGCTTACTATGTTAACGATATCGCTTTTGTGCTACTACCAAGAAAAGCCAATCTCAGTGATGACGTCAAAATAGGAATCCTTCAGTGGGAAGTAGCTTATGTTGGGAGACCTGTAAACGTGATGTCTTATCGCATTAAGAAAGTAGAAAATGTAACAGGAATAATTGAGTCCGAAGACGTATGCTCTAATAACGTTGCGGAATTTAACCGGAACCAACACGGATGCGTATATTTACCAAAGAAAATTAAATCGTTTGAACGAGCTGGTTCGCCATTGGTCACCGAAGACGGTGACATCATAGGGTTCGTCACTCCATCGAACTCTTCTGGTTACATGTTATTTGTTAAATTTACAGCTTATGAGGAATGGACCGGGTGTAATATCGAAGAACACCGAACCAACGCGGCTGATGCAGAGAAGATTATTGGATATTTCATATTAGTTGCTTTGCTTCAAGTTATCCTAATTCGTTAAAATAGTTTTAGATAGACCTTCACCTTCTCTTTCTACATGAGAATGGTTCCAAACATGATGATAATATATCGATTGAATTCCTAATTTTACTCGAATTTTGTAGTAGAAGCAATATTCCTTCAGCAAAAATTAATAGTAAATCTAAGGCTATCCAAGTATTAAGAGTGCCATATTTATCAAATAAAATTTCTATTTCTTTGCGCCGTTTTTTATTTTATAGCTTTAACATTCTTGGTTATAAATGACGGGATCGATTTAAAGTGGACGTGAAGGCAACCTTGAACCAAATTCTGAGTATAAATAAATGGTATTGTAAATGTAGCTTTAATCAGTCAAGGGTAAGTGTATGGTATTAAATATATGAGTGTATGACTCTCTCTCTCTTTCGCTCTCTTTCTCTCTTATGGAATCGGTAAAGAAGAAAACCAAGGCAATTTAATAACAAATCTACCCTTAATTCTAAGCTTGGCAACATCGCCAAGTATTGATTAATTTTCAACTTGTTTGCGTTAAAACGCGCCAAAATAGGATGGCGGATTAAGTCTAACTAAAACTAATACAAATAAATTAAGAGAATTGGGAAGAAGCAAACGAAAAGATCGAAAAATATAACCATATTTCTATCACTTACCTGGCAACGTCGCTACAAGTTCAAAAACTTGTGAACTACTTTTACTCCCAGCACTGCAACCAGTTAAACCTGCACCTGTGTAGGCGCATCTTCATTCCTCAAAAACATATAATCAAAATCAATAATTTTAAGAAGATTATTGCACTACTTGCAGAATTTCTTCCAATTTTCACGTCTTTTTCATACCAACACTCGATTTTTTTCCCAAAGATTAGGGATTTTCTTTCCTTGGGGATATTTATTTCTAAGAAATTCATTTGGGGAAAAATGTTTAGCTGAGAAATAACAGGGAATTTTAAGTCTGATACTACTCGCCTCAAATCTCTCCTCGCAAAATCTCAAACTCCAGACTCTCTTAGCACATTTTTTCGGGATATTGAATTAAATTGAGTCGTCCTGTCGTCAGACATCACTCTCGACTTTTTAACGCTCATTCGGATAAAGTCGGCTCAAGTCGACTTCAACCAATGGTGAGTAATAAGGCATTATTTAATTGGATTGGGAGGTATCGAGTTCGATTCGCTGTGCCTTCCATCCTTTGAGAAACTATTTTTTTATATCTTCCTTCATGATTCATGATAATCTTCCTTGTGCTAATAAAGTCTACAATCTCGAATTAGATACCTAATCAATCGTTATAATGCTATGTCGTACCCAAGTAACACATAGGATCGCGCTTTATATCCGAATTGCTTTAAAAATGATTTATAAGTGCTTCGTTTATGACTATATGGAGTTATTGCAGAATCTCAGATTACCAATTTGCTTAAATGATATTTTGGTGCTTTAATTTAGTTTTTTAAGCAGTTTAAGGACTTAATTTGAGAGTTGCTATAAAGTAGCTTTTTAAATGTCCTGTAAAGACATTCATTATGACTTTTAACCTATATACTTGCCTTGTAAACATGCCTAAGAACCTCTTATACAGACAAATGATATCTTTATAGATGCTTTACAAAGATTATTTAAAGAGACAGATTACCTGTGTTAGCAAAATGGCGTCGTGAAATACCTCTACACAGGATGTTAAGAATTTTTGTCTTTCAACGCTTTTATAGAGAGTATATTTAGTGTTTTAGTTGTGTTCCACTTAATAATTTGCTGTCAAGATGATTAAAAATGACAACTTTAAGAACTGGAAAAACGTGAAGAAATCCGGACATTTTACATAGGATGGCGTTTTATACTCGAATTGCTTTAAAAATGATTTATTATTGCTTCTTTTATGACTATATGGAGTTATTGCAGAATCTTAGATTACCAATTTGCTTAAATGATATTTTGGTGTTTTGATTTAGTTCTTTAAGCGGTTTAAGAACGTAATTTGAGTGAGAGCTGCTATAAAGTAGCTTTTTAATTGTTCTATAAAGACATTCATTATCACTTTTAAGCTATATACTTGTTTTGTAAATATGCCTAAGATCCTCTTATACAGATAAATGATATCTTTGTAGATGCTTTATAAACATTATTTAAACGCTTATATGCCCTTTAAAGGGACAGATTACCTGTTTAAGCAAAATGGCGTCGTGAATTACCACTACACGGGATGTTAAGAATTTTTGTCTTTCAACGCTTCTATAGAGAGTATATTTAGTGTTTTAGTTGTGTTCCACTTAATAATTTGCTGTCAAGATGATTAAAAGTCATAACTTTACGAACTGGAAAAACCTGAAAAAATCTGATCATTTTACATAGGATGGCGCTTTTTATCCGAATTGCTTTAAAAATTATTTATAAGTGCTTCATTGATGACTATATGGAGTTATTGCAGAATCTCAAATTACCAATTTGCTTAAATGATATTTGGGTTCTTTAATTTAGTTCTTTAAGCGGTTTAAGGACGTAATTTGAGAGCTGCTATAAAGTAGCTTTTTAATTGTTCTACAAAGACATTCATTATGACTTTTAAGCTAAATACTTGCTTTGTAAACATGCCTAAGATCCTCTTATACAGACAAATGATATCTTTACAGATGCTTTATTAAGATTATTTAAACGCTTATATGCCATTTAAAGGGGCAGATTACCTGTTTAAGCAAAATGGCGTCGTGAAATACCTTTACACAGGCTGTTAAGAATTTTTGTCTTTCAACGCTTCTATAGAGAGTATATTTAGTGTTTTAGTTGTGTTTCACTTAATAACTTGCTGCCAAGATGATTAAAAATCATAACTTTAAGAACCGGAAAAACCTGGAGAAATCGGGACATTTTACATAGGATGGCGCTTTATATCCGAATTGCTTTAAAAATGATTTATAAATGCTTCATTTATGACTATATGGAGTTATTTTAGAATCTCAGATTACCAATTTGCTTAAATGAAATTTTGGTTCTTTAATTTAGTTCTTTAAGCGGTTTAAGGACGTAATTTGAGAGCTGCCATAAAGTAGCTTTTTAATTGTTCTATAAAGCCATTCATTATGACTTTTAAGCTATATACTTGCTTTGTAAACATGGCTAAGATCCTCTTATACAGACAAATGATATCTTTATAGATATTTTATAAAGATTATTTAAATGCTTATATGCCATTTAAAGGGACAGATTACGTGTTTAAGCAAAATGGCGTCGTGAAATACCACTACACAGGATGTTAAGAATTTTTGTTAGCGACTCCATATTGTTTACTGAAATCTAATGTTGATAGATGAAACGGCATTTTATCAGAAAACAAATATGGTTTTTGGTAGTAAATTAATACATTCTATTCATCAAAATTATTAGAATTCATATAAAACACTTATTTCGGATCAATTTATTAAAACATTATTAATTTTTATGAAAATAATTTCTAAAAACTTAGGAAAATGGTCAATTTCCTTTCGAGGTGGCATATTACATAATTACAATAAATTTTTTCTGGCATGTCGTTTTTAGGTACTCCCACCTGCCCTCAATAGCTTTTTATACATAACTCGTTCAAATAATTCCATATCCTGTAGACGCCATTCTGAATGGCTATTCCTACAACCTCTCTAATTATCAAAATGTCTGTTTGAGGTTTAGTGGAGTAGGAGATATTCATGTAACCATTTTGCAATATAAAAGATATAATGAGGCGGTAACTCTTTCCAAATATATAAAAGTTTTATAAGGCATATTTAATCGCGTAAATTGCATTTATGTCTTTTTTAAAAAAAACAGTTACATAAGCGCCATATAATAATACTTACACAGCATTATTGTAATTTAAGAGCAAGTTTAACTTCATTATATAGATGCTTTATTTATATGTTCTTTATAATGGTGATGGTAAGCGCTATACTTAGTTCAAGAAGTTATATAATGGCTATATATTAGGCATATATACGTGTTAAAAGAGTTATATAGAAGTATTATAGATTAGTTTTTTTGGAGCATTTAGTTACACTTTTATATAATAGCTGAGTAAAGTAGTCCCTTTAAGACAAATAGCAGCCATATAAGTAATATATACTTAATTGATTATCTTACCTTTTATAGCATCGTTTTACTCTATAAACTAGTGATATCAACGTTCGTTTAACCTTTATAAACCTTTTGGTGTTACTTGGGGTGGTTCCGAGTTAGGGTGATTAGCTGTCTTGATGTTCGGAGCCATTGCAATTGAAAAAAATAATTTTTTTGCGTCTCGTTTTCCAGTTGCAGAATTTAATTAAAAAAAAAATCAGTTTCCCTTATACGTGTGAAAATTCATAAAAAAGGGAAACATTTCCTCGACCTGGTAAAACAGGCTCCAAGTTATTAGAATACTCTTCACATTGAATGGCCCAAAAATTGTATATTTCTTAATGCAAAAAAACCACGACCATGAAACGGAACTGAAAATTATTGTATAGTTGGTGGTTAAAAGTCTATATAATCAGTCTTCGAGGGCTTCCGACCACAAAGCCGAACAAAAACAAAGCTCCGAAACAAAAATATCTTGCGTGTGTATTCTTTGGTTCATCGACCTTCGCATTGCGGTTCCGTTACATGCATTTTTCCCCTTCGACGACGTGTTGTTTACATTTCTCTTCTGCTCCGTTCATGTTATCCTGCTTGGTTGTTGACAACGCTTTTGAAGTCGTCTGCCAGATAACGACCCTCCGCCGCCTTCCGTATCTGTCCATTTTTTCTTTGAATGCGTTGTTGAAAGCAAAATGCAGAAAGAAAGCAGAATCGTTATTATTTCCTCGCAAGACGCAACGTTGTCACCTAGAGATATATGTCTCGTTTCAAGGGATTTTTAACTTACGAAGTTGGAGCAGATAGTTATCACTTAAAAGCTAATTCATTAACCTTTCTTATATGCAGAAAGTCGAAAGAAATTCGATTTTAGTTTAATTTTAGAAAATATTCATTCTAATGTACAAGTTCGATTTTATACAACTGCCTAGGTAAAATGATTACCTATAACAATTTCTCTTGTATTTGATTTTTAAAGTTGTTTTTAGTGTATTTGGAACAAAAACATTCTCACTAACAAATGCAAAATCTAAGTTAGTAGTTTTGCTATGTTCAGTGGCAGAATTCGCTCGAGCCTCCAACAGTGTTGCCACATGTTTTATACACGATATTTGCGTTTTATGGTCATTCCTGTCAATTATTTGGCAAAATGCGGTTTATCTAGGCATATAAAGCATATCTACTAGAGATTCATCAAGACAAGTAGCTTGAATTTTTTCTGAAAGACTTGACTTGACTTGAAAACTCAAGCTTTTGAAAATTTGATATTTGACTTGACTGGATTTTCGGACTGAACTACTTGATTTGATATCAAGTAAAGAGTGATATTACTTGATAGTGATCTGTGAAATGCGCATCGAAGCGTTAAAATAGGGGATTCGCCGAGGTTAAATAGGGGATTCACATAGCAAGCAGGCACTCGATGACGACGTGCTCGTGCTATTAGTAGAGCAGCCAGCGTTGTTCAAGGATAAACGGCGACCGCAAAAGAATTATTATGTCTGATTTAAGAAGTGATTTGTCAGAAATGGAGTCGGAACCTTTTCAAAGCAGCGGCTCAGAATATATCGTAGATGAAAAAGTGTCAGAATCCTATGACACCAAACCAGAAGAAGAAAGTGCAGGGTCGGCGCCACCAAAGTCAAAACGAGTTAAAGCTAATAAAAGTGTATCTAATAAAACGAATAAAATTAAGGATTATTTCATAATCGAGCAGGATCCTAAGAGTAAGAAAAATACTGACAAACAAGGCAAATGTACCCTATGTGTCGTAAAAAATACAGTTTTAAAAATTCAAAACTGTGGAACATCTTCACTAAGGAGGCATTTGCAAGCTAAACACACTAGAGTCTACGAAAACATTTTTGGTAGATCCAGCCCACCTAATTCCGAGGCAGATGCCTCTGCCAGTTCGAATAGGCGTAGCACAATTATTACAAATTGGTTTGAGAAGGTAAAAAATTGATAATAATTAGATTTGAGCTAAAACTAAATAGTAAATAATTGTACAGGGTGGGCATTTTATTAGGGGCTTGTGCATACCTCTTCCTCAGAAACTACAGAGTGTAGAAAAAAATAATTATATAAAAGATTCTTGGCAATCAAAAAAAATTAAATTACCTATTAGAATTTTATTTATACAGGGTGTCCGAAAAGTGCTGCACCAGAATCCTTCATTTGTTTTTTCCAACTTCATCCCTTTTTGAAAAATCTTTAAAAAAACACATAAAGGAATCATGCTAATTTGGATTCCTTGATCACGAAAACCCCTTAAGAAGTTATTTTTTTCAAAATTCGGATCAGTTCATTTTAATTGAACAAAAATGATCAATTTTAATCTGGATCATAAAAACTCGAGTTTGTTATCGTTTTATATGATTTCGGGATCAAGGATCACGAATCTTTCATTTGTTTTTCTCTAACTTTATCCCTTCTTGAAAAATCTTTATAAAAACAGATTAAGAATGATATGCTAGAAAAAAATGCTTAATTTGGATTCCTTGATCCCCAAAAACACCTTAAAAAGCAATTTTTTTCAAAATCCGGATCAGTTCATTTTAAGCCACACTTATAGTTTTATAATGTTTATTATTATTATTATAGGTTCCTTGATTTTAAAAGTTATTCTATATTAAAAAGGTTTAATAAATTATTAATAAATACCGAGATAGGCGAGATATCAAAATATTAAATAAAAGGCGGCTCTTGAACGGAAAAAATTACAACTTTCTAATAACAATTCTAAAAGTTTTTTAAATATAAGAACTACTGTCGACTTCTACTTTAGAACCGCTTTTTTATTATATAACATAATTTTTGTTTGATGATATAATTGTGTAATGATGTCTCATTTAAAATTCTGATTTTGAAGTCGGTGCAGCAGTTTTTGGACACCCTGCATCAATAAAACTCATCAGAGTATATTTACAAAAATCTATATTGACTTTAAGACATTCTATTCAAAATTGTGGGACGTGCTATACATTTTTATACAGGGCATTTCAAAAAAATTACTTACTTTTTCATTTAAAAGTGGGATATTATAACGTAAACATTCTCTTGCGCTGCATTTTACTAACTCCAGTTTTGTTTATTTTGCAGACCACTAGTTGTTCAGAAAACTTCCAACAAGATAAATTTCAAAAACTACTTGTGGAATATATAGCACAGAAGCATCTCCCTTTCAACTTTTTTGAAGATGCTATAAGTGAAAAAATGTACAAATTTTTAAATCCAAAGGCAACTCTACCTGGTCGGAATCAAATGAAATCTTTGACATTAAAAACATTTGCAGCAGCGCAGCAAACAACTAAGTCATTTTTGAAAACATGCAATTCAAAAATCTCGTTCACAATCGATGGATGGTCTTCTTTTAATATGAAAGGGTACTATGGTATTACCGCCCATTTTATCGATAAAAATTGGAAACTTCATTGTATCCTTCTAGATTTTGTGCCAGCATATGGGCAACATACTGGTAATGCAATTGCAAAGCTATTTTTCGAAGTATTACAATTCTACGATGTTACAAAATGCGTACAAGCAAAGAAAATACTACTACGAATAGAAGGCTTATTCAAATGGCAATCTGTGAATCTGTACGGAGACATCAATGCCCCCGTAAAACGAATATAATATGCGGTAACCCTCGTGTCGCCGGCCGGAACGCGACGCAGTGTTGCCAAATGTCCCCACTTATACCGACTCAATATTATTTTATTATTTCGCATTTTCCAAGGCAAGTTGTCATAATTTACACACATAATTTTAAAACAGTTATCCCACACCGATGGGGTAGAAATTTTGCGTACGTATTTAGTTTGGATAGAAATGCAAAATTATCGTGTTTTTATGCTGATAGACCACATTTAGGAGAAGAATTTTGAATTTAAATTGTCGTATCATGCTGAAAATTTGCATACGTTTTTAGGTCCGGAGACATTGTAAAATTTTTATAGTATTTTTGAGCTGGAACAGACCCGTATTCAGGAGGGGGGCCAAATTTTAAATTTAAATTGTATCGAGCATTAAATTTGCATACGTTTTTTGGTCCGGAGACATTGTAAAATT
>JAEQML010079274.1:0-12066 GCA_016904865.1 Pissodes strobi | reverse complement strand
ATCTGCTGGAGCACCTCAGGGGGGACACCTTGCACCTTTACTTTTCGTTGTTTTTATTAATGATATTGTTCTTTGCTTCTGATGGGAGAATCTCTTTTGACCGAGCAGCCCGTATCCTCACAACCTGCTTCCGACCCACCAGATAAGATACAGCCACTCCAGCATTGCACCACCTATACCATAAGTAGAGAGTTTGTCGATTAAGAGTGCATGATTCACCATGTCAAACGCCTTAGAGAAGTCCGTGTAAATTGAGTCAACAACAGCACCCCTCTCCAAGGCACCAGAAATAGCGCGTTCATACACGGACAAGTTTGTTTCTACAGAACGACCACCAAAAAATCCATGTTGCTGTGTGATTAGGACATTTCGAAACATATAGGTCAAGGTTTGTGCAACTAAAAGCTCAAAAATTTTTGGAAAATGAGACATTAATGTTACTAGCCGATAGCTCTCAACATTGTTTTTATCTCCACCATTCTTAAAAATTGGCACCAAAAAAGATGATTTCCAATACCGAGGAAATACTCCGGTTTCAAGGGATTTATTATAGATTAGCCATAGTGGTCTCGACAAAGCGAAAGCACAATTCTTCAAGAAAAGTGGAGGAACACTATCAGGACCAGGGGCCTTATACGGGTCCACCCGACTGAGCTTCTCCATGATGTCAGATATTTTTATTTTGAGTTCATTAATATGTACCATGTTTTTGAATACTGGCATATTGTTATTAATTATTGGTACTTGCTGCTCAGGTAGGTCTGAATATGTTGCGGAGAAATACTGCGCAAATAGATCAGCAACGCCCCCGCATCAGAGGAGGTGGTCGCACCGTATGCAATGGTGGAAGGTAGATCCTTGCTGTGGGTTTTAGAGTGGATGTACTTCCAAAAACTCTTAGGATTCTCTAAGATTTCGTTTTCAGTCTTATTAATGTAATTTTTATAACAAATGCTAGCTTGAGCTTTACACAAGGATCCTAATTCACTAAAAAGAGTATAATCAAAGTATATGTAAACTAGTAGCTCCACTCCCCCAAATATTTTCTGCCAGCCGCCGAAAATCCGCAGATTGTTGGCAGCATGTGGAGCGTTTTAGTTTAATCAGTCGTTCGTGTGTAGGCAGAGTGTTCAGAACAGAGTCGGATTTGTGAAAATACTTAATTTTATTTCTATTTTAATATTTTATTCGGACTTCGGTGGAAATATATACGAAGCAATGAAAAATACAAAGGCAAATAGGAAAAATCTATAGTCGGATTAGTGAATAGATATATTAATAAAATTAGGTGAAGGAGGCGACAAGACCGGAAAAGCGTCTAGGTGTTAGATTTTTTTACAAGTACCTATTATATAACGATAATGGAATGATTTGTAAATATTAAATATATTTTGGCACTGTGAAACTAACCCAAAGTTGATTCGAAGACAAACTCAATGGCTAAAATAAGTTGAGAATAAGTGAAACTAACCGAAAGTTAATTGAACACTAACCCAAACTAACCAAATCTATTAAAATTGATTATAACGTATCAGAACTGCTTCAAATGGCTAAAATAAGTTGAGAATAAGTGAAGCTAACCGAAAGTTGATTGGACTACTAACCCAAACTAACCAAATCTATTAAAATTGAATATAACATAACGGAACCGGTTCAAATGATTAAAATGAGTTGAGACTATCTGAAACTAGACTAGCATAAGTTGAGAATAACTGACACCAACCGACAGTTGAATCGACGACTAACCCAAACCATCCAAATCTATTAAAATTGACTATAATGTATCGAAATCGATTCAGATGACTAAAATAAGTTGAAACTAAGTGAAACTAACCGAACGTTGATTGGACGACTAACCCAAACTAACCAAATCTATTAAAATTGATTATAACGTATCGGAACCGGTTCAAATAACTAAAATAAGTTGAGACTAAGTGAAACTAGCCGAAAGTTGTTTGGACGACTAACCCAAACTAATCCAAAGTTGATTCGACGACTAACCCAAACTAACTAAGTTTATTAAAATTGATTATAAGGTATTGGAACCGGTTCAAATAACTAAAATAAGTTGAGACTAAATGAAACTAGACGAGAGTTGTTTGGATGACTAACCCAAATTAACCAAATCCTCTAAATTTATTATAACGTATCAGAACCGATTCAAATGATTAAAATAAGTTGAGACAAAGTGAAACTAATCAAAAGTTGAATCGACGATTAACCCAAACTAACCAAATCTATTGAAATTGATTTTAACGTATCGGAACCGCTTTAAATGACTAAAATAAGTTGAGAATAAGTGAAAGTAAGCGAAAGTTGAATCAACGACTATCCCAAACTACCCACATCTATTAGAATTGATAATGACGTCGGTATTGTAACCGTTTCAAATGGCTAAAATAAGGGAGAATAAGTGAAACTAACCGAAAGTTAATTGAACACTAACCCAAACTAACCAAATCTGTTAAAATTGATTATAACGTATCGGAACTGCTTCAAATGGCTAAAATAAGTTGAGAATAAGTGAAGCTAACCGAAAGTTGATTGGACTACTAACCCAAACTAACCAAATCTATTAAAATTGGATATAACGTATCCGAACCGGTTCAAATGACTAACATAAGTTGAAACTACGTGAAGCTTATCGCAAGTTGATTGGATGACTAATCCAAAATAACCAAATCTATTAAAATTGTTTATAACGTATCGGAACCGGTTCAAATATCTAAAATAAGTTAAGGCTAAGAGAAACTAACCGAAAGTTGATTTGGTGACTAACCCAACTAATAACATCTATTAAAATTGATTAAAACGTCTTAGAACCGGTTCAAATGATTGAAATATGTTGAGAATAAGTGAAACTAACCGAAAGTTGAATCGACAATTAACCCGAACTAACCAACCTAATCCGGTTAGTCGTACTATCAACTTTTGGTTAGTTTCACTTAGTTTCAACCTATTTTAGTCATTAGAACCGGTTCAGATACTTTATAATCAATTTTAGTAGATTTGGTTACTTTGGTCTAGTCGTCGATTCAACTTTCAGATAGTTTCACTTTTTCTCCACTTATTTCAATCATTTAAAGCGGTTCCAATATGTTATAATCAATATTAATAGATTTGGTTAGTTTGGGTTAGTCGTCGATCCAACTTTCGGTTAGTTTCACTTATTCTCAAGTTATTTTAGTCATTTAATGCGGTTCCGATACATTATAATCAATTTTAATAGATTTGGTTAGTTTAGGTTAGTCCTCGATTCAACTTTCGGTTTGTTTCGCTTAGTCTTAACTATTTCAATCAGTTGAACCGATTCCGATGTGTTATAATCAATTTTAATAGATTTGGTTAGTTTGGGTTAGTTATCGATTCAACTTTCGTTTAGTTTCACTAATTCCCAACTTATTTTAGTCATTTAATGCGGTTCCGATACGTTATAAATAATTTTAATAGATTTGGTTAGCTTGGATTAGTTCTCCAATCTATTTTCGGTTAGTTTCAGTTAGTATCAACTTATTTTAGTAATTTGAACCCGTTACGATACGTTATAATCAATTTTAATAGATCTTGTTAGTTTTGGTTAATCGTCGAATCAAGTTTCGGTTAGTTTCACTTAGTTTTAACTTATACCTTAGTCATTTGAACCGGTTCCAATACGTTATAATCAGTTTTAATAGATTTGGTTAGTTTGGGCTAGTGGTCGAACCAACTCTCCGTTAGTTCACTTATTCTTAACTTATTTTAGTCATTTAAAGCGGTTCCGATACATTATAATCAATTTTAATAGATTTGGTTAGTGTAAGTTAGTTTTCCAATAAACTTTCGGTTAGTTTCACTTAGTCTTAAATTCTTTTAGTCATCCGATACGTTATAATCAATTTTGATAGATTTGGTTAGTTTGGGTTAGTGTTCAATCAACTCTCGGTTAGCTACACTTATTCTCAACTTATTTTAGTCATTTCAAGCTTTTCAGAATACATTCAAATCAATTTTAATGGATTTGGTTAGTTTGGGTTATTCGTCAACAACTTTGGGTTAGTTTCATTTAGTCTCAACTTATTTTAATTATTTGAATCTGTTCCGATTTGTTATAATTAATTTGAATAGGTTTGGTTAGTTTGGGTTAGTCCTCCAATCAACTTTCGGTTAGTTTCAGTTAGTATCAAGTTATTTTAGTAATTGTTACGATACGTTATAATCAATTTTAATAGATTTTGTTTGTTTTGGTTAATCGTCGAATCAAGTTTTGGTTAGTTTCACTTAGTCTCAGCTTATTGTAGTAATTTGAACCGGTGCCGGTGCCGATACGGTACACTCAATTTTGATAGATTTGGTTAGTTTTGGTTAGTCGTCCAATCAACGATACAAAAATGCCGTAATGCGAGACGAAAACATAAACCATGTCATAACGTGGCCTTGAAAAATCACTTTCATGGAACCAAAGAAGTGCAGTAAAAATGAGATTCCGAAGTATTATATTATTATATATTTTTAAATATATTTTAGGTAATCCACTATTATTGCTAACTTTGAAACGGTCAAAGCTACAAAGTTGATTAAATTAGAAAGTTGCCATTATTGATCCATTTCAAGATCGATTTGCAGTGTTGTTAAATTCTTGTTAGATTCTGAGATAGCAACAGTGGTATCACCTAAAAATGACACCCCGTATAGCAAATTTTTTTTCAATTTCCTTCTATGAAAATATTTTTACAACTTTGCTCAGTTTCACTTGATTTTTGACCCGGCCGGCATTCAGTAGGTCTTTCGGTACGAGTCCATACAATCTCCTGAATACATCTCTGACTAGAGGAAGCCACGCGAATCAATCGGACACTTACGCAGCGCATCGGTCATCTCCAGTTGTCACTTGATATAAAAGAATGTGGCTGAATTACATCAAAGGATTTACCGCTGAGTGAACTTACTAGTTTACATATACTCTGGTATAATCATTTAAATCTCTGCTTAGTTTAAATCTTTTATGTGCCTTTTTCTTTTGAATTTGGCCTTGAGATCTGTACTAAACCAAACTGGGAACTTAAATTTGTTTAATATTTTTTCTTAGGTATAGCTAATTCAAATAAAATGAACATTTAACAATAAATTGTTTAAAAGGTTAAAATCACAGTTATTTAAATCGAACACAACATCTTCACATTCAAGGACTTCACAGAGGGTATCACAGGCAAGAGTACTAAGGTAATCAGCAGGGCTGGTTGATGTCTGTCACACTTTAATAAAGGTTCGTCCACACACCCAACAGTGTCATCACAATTATGACTAAATGCAAGGTCAAGAATAACTCCGTTGGCATTGGGTATGGTGTTCAATTGTCTCAGGTTTAGAAATGGAAAGGTTTCCACAACACTTTCAGCAGCAGGACAATAACCTGACGTCATAGCTCCCATAGAGTCGTTTGACCAAGATATTTTAGGGAGGTTGTAATCTCCAGTAATACACATGGTATAATCTTCATAATCTTGGGCTGCCCGTTCCACTGTAGCACAATGCTTCTCATATACTATTTAAATTTTAGTATTTAGTTTAAGTATGCCTTGCATTATTATATTTACTTACTCTCCATCATAGGCTATATAAAACTTGTTAAATTATAAGAAATGTGTAATGTATAACTATTGAAAATAAAGATGTACTAATGGTTATGCTACATATGTTCAAGGCGTTAACTAAGGACCAGAAGGATAATATGGGCACATTCCTGGAGGAGTTCAGAGATTTTAAGTCGGATGTTTCTAGCAAAATTATGCAACTAGAGGCAAAAATTCTAAAGTTTGAGACAGACATTGAAAGAATTAAACATGAAGGGGTGCAATTGGAATCTTCACAGGAAGTTTCTAAGTTACCGAGTATGGGAGAATCAGACATATTTAGTGAAATTCAAGATCGTGCCTCTAGAGCTAACAATGTTATTATTTATAATGTGAATGAGGGCTCGTTCGATGAAACAGCTGCTCGAGTGGCTTTTGACCGAAGCCAAGTAGATGGTATTCTGCAACAGCTTACAGTCGATGGCGGAGATTACAAGGTAATAAGGCTGGGAAGAAAAGATAACTCAGAAAAACCTCGCCCAATGAAGGTTGTTTTTGCAAGCACCAGTATTGCTACCAACTGCCTAAAAAATAAGAGAAAACTTAATGGAAATGTCTTTTTTAATGCAGACCTAACAATAACGCAAAGACAACAATACAAAAAATGTCGTGAAGAGCTGCAGACCCGAAGAAACAGTGGTGAAGGTGATATATCAATAAGATACATAAGAGGGATACCAAAAATAGTGGTAACAAATAAGCAAGCAAAGAACTAGTTCCTACCTCATTGCAAATATATTATCACAATGCTGGAGGGCTAAAAGGCAGGTTAAACGAATTTAAAAAATCCGTTCAGTGTTCATTTCCACAGTGATGCAGTGCGCCAGACAAAGGAGTTCTGGTAAAGCGATGTTCTAGGTGTTTCTAGTTGTACGACGAACTGGTGCGCTCCTGCCGTCTGTCGGGACTGTCTGACAGGAGTTGCCAGGGGCGGGATTATGCGGGCCAAATCCTGGGAACATCTGCCGTGAAAGTATCTGTAAAACAGAGACATCTCGGCCACATGTCTGCGATGTTCCAGACTATCCAGATTCCGGGTCAACTCCGGATCCCCGACGAGAGGCACAGCCCTCTTCTGAATGGAATCCAGCAGCTTTAGGGTATGCTTTGGTGCGGCACCCCAGATATGTGAGCAATATTCTAAGCATGGTCTTATTTGCGCTTTGTACAGCAAGAGCAACTGCTGCGGTGTATAGAGTTTTTTGTTGCGAAATAGCGCACCAAGCTTCTGGGAGGCTGATTTTGCGATGTTAGCAACATGGTCATGCCATGGCATATTGCTGTTGACCGAGACACCCAGCAGCCCAATTGACGAGGATGAAGGAATGGTCGATCCTGCCATAATGATGTCAGGGCCCGCTGTATTGGCCCTCTTAGTAAACGTTGCTGCTTGGGTCTTTGCTGCATTGAACTGGACCAAATTTCGGTCGCCCCAAGTTTGAACTTTCTCCAGGTCTTGATTAATTGCTGTAATCTGCTCCTGTCTGCGGTGATGAGTCTCAGTCGCTGGTAAGGGTTTTTCTGATCTAAAGTGGGAGACAAGGGTACTGTCATCTGCAAAACTGTAAATAGGATTATTCGTTTCGATCAGCAGGTCATTAATATAGATGAGGAACAGAGTTGGTGAAAGTATTGCGCCCTGAGGCACGCCCGCGTTGATGGTGGATGTGTCCGAGATGTGTCCATCGACTGCAACGTGTAGAGATCGGTTCTTAAGGAAACTGGCCAGCCAGCTGCAGAGAGAGGCGGGCAGTCCCAAGAACGGCAGTTTGTTGAGCAGTCCGTCATGCCAAACTCTGTCGAATGCCTTCGAAATATCCAACGCAATAGCTCGAGACTCTCCGTAGTTTTCAATTGCCCTACTCCACATATGAGTGACATAGGCCAATATATCTCCTGTCGATCTCTCTTTGCGAAAGCCGTATTGATTATCGCTGATTATTCTGTTGCTCTCGAGGTACTTGAGTAGTTGCTGGTTGACTACACGTTCCATGACTTTGGAGATTATTGGAAGCAAGGCATTTGGGCGATAGTTTGAGGGCGTGGTTTTCTTGCCTTTTTTTGGAACAGGTTGCACTCGAGCGACTTTCCAAGAGGATGGGTAAATCCCTTTTCTGTAAGAAAGAGAAAAAAGCCTGGAAAAAACGGGTGTTAGTTCGTTGGCGCAGTTCTTTAGCACGATGGCAGGTATTCCGTCCGGTCCTGATGCCTTTTGCGTATCTAGTTCTTTAAGGATTTTGCGAATATCACGATAAGAAAACTTGACTTCTGCCATGGTGGTGTTGATGTTCAGTACAGTGGGGAGAGTCTTGCCTTGGGGCACGTCTAAGGTAGAGTGCGATGAAAACATTTTGGCGAGCATGTTTGCTTTTCCTTGGCTGTAGTCGCCGTGATGCCACGTTCGTCCGTCAAAGGTGGGAGAGACGTTTTTGTAAAGTTGTTACTTACTGCCTTTGCTACCGAACAGAAATTCCTGGAACCACTGGGGCATTGCAAAAGTTTATTCCTGATCCTTTGATTGTGTTTGTCCTTAGTTTCCTCGATCACACGCTTGCACTCCTTTCTCGCTTCGTTAAAATAATTGCGATTTTCAGCGGTCTGATTTTGCTGCCAGTACTTATAGGCTTGCTGCTTCCTTCCTACAGCTCTTTCGCATCTTTTGTCGAACCAGGGCGTTTCTTTTGATGGTAATTTGATGGAATTTGGGATGTATGCTTCCATTCCTGAGGAGATTACTTGCATGATCTCTTCGCAGCAGTCTGACGGGTCGTCAGTGGCAAAGCAGACGTCGAGCCAAGGAAAATCTAGGTAGAACTGCCTTAGATCGTCCCAGTTTGCAGAATTGTAATGCCAGATTTTGCGAGGCAATGGTGGATCCTTTTGTATGAGTGGCAATTCACAAACCGTTGTAATAAGTTTGTGGTCGGAGGTACCTAATGGCGGACCAACTGTAACCTTGTACTGGTCAGGATTGGTGGTCAGAAAAAGATCCAGGAGGGCGGCGAATTGGCCCCTCTCTGAGATTCGAGTTGGTTCGTCTACAAGTTGAGTAAGCCCGCAGCTGATGGCAAATGCTTCAGCTTCTCTACCTTCGTTGTCGGTCTTGTTGTGATGTTTGAGCCAGTTGGTGTTGTGGGCATTAAAGTCTCCCAGAACGATTATTTCTGAACTGGGGTGATCGACCTGTATTGAGTCAAAAGTGGTAGCTAGTGTTGAGAAAAAGCTTTGGTAGGCTCTATCGCTCGGAGGGCGATAGACACAACATATAAACTTGGTTAATCCCTTGGCGGTGAACTTGAGCCACATGACGTCAAGGTTGTTCGGTTCGAGTGTTTCCTCGCGGTGACATGAAAGGTCGCTTCGGACAAAAAGGCATATTCCGAACTTATATCTAAATCGGGTATGTAAGTCGTAACCAGGTTAGAGGTAGTTCACTGTTGTTGTTGTAGAACATACCTATGTTTCTGTAAGGGCTAATATGTGTGGTCTATTTGCTTGTAGATGTTGGTGTACCGAATTTATGTTTGTATTTAGGCCTCTTATTTTGCAGAAATCTATTGTAAATTGGTTCGGTATCTTTGCTGTCTGTGAAATGCGGAATGAAGGGCTCCCAGGGCCACCCAGCGCCCGGAGATCCGAATGGACGGGGAGTTTACTTCCGGAATATTTTGATCCTGGAAGCACCATCATGTCCATATATTCCTACTGTGGAACCCGGGACCACCAGCGCGGAAGCGGAACGTGATTTGGGAAAACCACTTAGCGCTTCCCAATTCTGGTGGGGTGGTCTTTCACCGGACGATGCGAGTAGGCTTATGCATCTACCACCTAGGGCCGCTTCCACTCGAAGCATCGGCCTCAGACTCATTCCTTTGGCGGTCCCTAGTCTGACATGGGTAAAAATGGGGTTTGTTGGATCACTCCCCAGTGATCAGCTCCAGACTTTGTAATTTGGTGTTCTCCAGTCTGGAGGAGGACGATGGGATTTGATGGGCCACATCCCGTGGCAACTCGGAATGGTGGGGGCGTCACTCCCCGTAATCAAACTCCTCTCACCAGTTTGACGTTCCTGCCAGCCAATACAATGCAGCCCTCTTGTCACAAACTGTCATTGATCGGCCCCAGACTTTTACTTTGGTGTTCTCCAGCCTGGGGGAGGACGATGGGATTTGATGTGCCATATCCCATGGCAACTCGGAATGGCGGGGGCGTCACTCCCCGTAATCAAACTCCTCTCACCAGTTTGACGTTCCTGCCAGCCAATAGAATGCAGCCCCTCTTGTCACAAACTGTCATTGATCGGCTCCAGACTTTGTACTTTGGTGTTCTCTAGCCTGGGGGAGGAGGATGGGATTTGTAATAATTATAACTGAATCATGGCTTAACAATGATGTAACAGTAAATGAAACGTATGTTAACGGTTATAACACATTTAGGCAGGATCGTTCTTTGACAAACAGTGTTAAAGATAGGGGTGGTGGAGTGCAAACAATTTAAATCTAGTCTTATCAAATGTGATACCAGTATAGAACATTTGTTTGTACACGTAACTAGAGGATCATCAGAGCTAATTTTTGGTGGTGTGTATATACCGCCCAAATCTTGTGTTGAGATTTATGGGTCACATTGTTAGACAGTTGAAGAAATGTGTGCATTGCACCCTGATGCTAAATTGTGCATTTTCGGAGATTACAACCTTCCAGAGGCTACGTGGGAAAATGATGATCTAGGAGTTACAGTGAGTTGCCCCTTGAACTCCCCAGCTGTGATACTTACTGAGTATTTTGCGTACCACAATCTATACCAAAATAACAAAGTTCCTAATTTGCAAAATGTTTAAGCTGGATTTATAGATTGACATAACATAAGCATAGCATAAGCATAAGAAGTTAAACATTCATATTTAAATTAAGCAATTTATAGATCGACATAACATAAGACGCAACATAAGCTTGACATAAGAAGTTGACCAATATTCAACTTTTTATGCCATGTGCTTATGTTCGACCAATGAAAACAAAGAATTTTAATTGTATTTACCTTTTGAGAGAATGGCATATGCGATGTTCAATAAAGTTTGGTATTTTGGCTTTTTGAATGCTTGTTCTTTTTGAGAATGGAAAGGATTTATAAATTAATATATTACTTTATAATATACTACTTTCAAAAATTTAAAACAAAATTATGAAATTTGTAAGATTAGTATTTGCGATTTACGGCTCAGGCGCAACATAACATAAGCCTATATTTATAAACGGACCATTTCTTGTAATGTGCTTATGCAATGCTATGTCTATGCTATGCTTATGTTATGTCAATCTATAAATCCAGCTTTATTTGGATATACTGTTCTCACACTACAGTGATATCAAGGTCGAACCGGCTAGTGACTTGTTGATTTGTAATAGTTTTTATCATATAGGTTACTGTTTTGAATTGAGAGTCTGTTCTAATGAGGTTAAACAATGTTTAAAGCAGAATTTTTTGTATTTGGATTTTAGAAATGCTAATTATATTGGCCTTAATGATTTCTTTGGCTCTGTGCAGTGGGAGGATTGCTTCGACTTGGTAAATGTTAATGAAGCTCTATTAAATTTTTACTCAATTTTGTTCCATGGGATTGAAATGTTTGTCCCTCTTAAGCGTAAAGTCAATACCAATTTTCCTCATTGGTTTAGCCCAGAGCTGAAGAATGCAATTATTGAAAAAAAATGCAGCACATACTGCGTTTAGGGTGACTAAATCACAACATATATATGAACTGTTCTCAAATTTAAGATCTCTATGTAGCTTATTATGGGAGAGGTGTCATCATTTGCATATTCAGAGAATTGAGGAGAACCTAAATAGAAATCCGCGTGGTTTCTGGAACTATGTGAATGGTAAGTCTCACTCAGGTGATCTACCTGATGAAATGTACTATTGTAACAGATCTGTGAGTGGTGGGCAGGAAATAGCTGATTTATTTGCTGAGTTTTTTTCTACAGTATATGTTAAGAGCAACGTTCCGGTCCCAACTTACAGACTTGAAAAACTGCAGACGTATTGTTGAGTGAGTTTAATTTATCGGAAGTGTTTGATGGCATTTGTAATCTGCAGGATAAGCTCTCGTCCGGGCCTGATGATATACCTAACTACTTTCTGAAGTGTTGTGTTTACACTCTTACATTGCCCATAACTAGGTTATTCAATATGTCAATTAATCTTTGTGAATTGCCTGTCCTTTGGAAGAGTGGTTTCCTGGTTCCTATTTTTAAGTCTGGCAATAGACAGGACATACAGAATTACAGAAGTGTATGCAACCAGTCAAGCATGCCTAAACTTTTTGAGTCCCTTATATATGATCAGTTTAGTTTTATGTGTAAAGAGATAATAATAAGCGAACAGCATGGTTTTGTTAGGGGGAGGTCTACGGTGACAAACTTGTTGATCTACCAGTCGGATCTTTTGAGGGCTT
>JAEQML010079273.1:0-12066 GCA_016904865.1 Pissodes strobi | reverse complement strand
CAAGCAATATATTTGCATTAATTGCCAGTGGCAGGAAATAGAGTTTCACTTTAATTAAACGATAGCCAGCGAATAAAATTAAAACGACAGCTTGAATCTTTTCAGATTCTATCAATAAATGGTGGGTTTTTATACGTATAAATAAACACTGCTTTTGACTTAATTTAATAGGGTAAATGATGTTGCTCAAATAACAAGCAGTATAAAGGATTTTATGTGTTATTTAAGAAAAAAACACAAGTATAATAATTAATACTAGGATTAATATGCTTGAAATATGTGTGCATTAAAAGCTTTAAAAAAGCTCACAATATGCCATAACCTGCAATTAATTTTCACTTACATATAAAAAAAAACATCCAAATATGCTTCAAATTATAACTTCTAGTACCCTCAGTTCCAAAAGAAGTGACGCACCTACTTTGGGTTGCAATTTTGAAACTTTCTCATTTCTGAACGAACAGACCCATGTTTTTTATTTGTTGATTTATATTTAAAATTTTTCGAATTACAGCTTTTTTTATGAAACCTTGCGTTAACAAATTTCTGAATTTATTTAGTTTGGGTTGAAATGAACTGGTACGAATTTAAAAAAATATTTTTATTAAAAACAAAATTATAAACAAGGATTTAATACCGTGCATTGCCTCCCCTAGCAACTCTAAGAGCGCTTTCACACGAGGATACTGTATGCGAGATTCGCGTATCCGAGATACAGGTTAAACAAACATTCAAATGGACCTATTCACACGGCACGAGCGACGCATTCAGTATCGCGATTCCGGATTTCTGCATCCCGGCAACTCAGCCGCCGGACGCTGAATGCGTATGCCGCATACAAAATTATTATTACGATATATGGACCTGTTCAGACATGTACACTTTTGCAGCGGAGAAGATATCATAGACGCAGGATATTTTTCAGTATATAAATCCAATCGTCATAGGTATTATTTACTACGCGCTATAGTGATGAACCTATGCACGGCACTGCGACTATTTTAGTACTGATTGAAGAAATACGTGAATTCGATGCAGCAGTCCAAGTTTTCGACCGCGATTCTGTATCTCGGATACACTTATCTCGTATACAGAATCCTCGTGTGAAAGAGCTCTAAGAGCTTTTAATCTATCCGGCATACTGGAAATTAGGTTTCCTATCGTTTCCATTGGTATACGATCCCATTCTTCCACTAATCCCTGCCATTTCTGCGAGACTGTCCGGAGGCCTCTCCTGAGAACATACCATTTTCCCTAATTAATCCCACAAATGTTCTACAGGGTTCATATCGGGGCTTCTCGCAGACTACTGTGTTGCGCGTAAAACCCTTGTAACTGTGTTAGCAAGATATAATGAATAAGATGATACCTACCCTTAAGGATGCGGCCAGCGTGTGCTCCGACCTGCTCGTCGGCGTGGGAGTGGGTCAATTACTTACTCTTGACCAGGGCGCCACCAGTTTGAAATATCCAAATCCGCAGACCCAAACTAGAAGATCCTCGGTCTTAAGAATCCATAAGGGCGATCGAAAATCGACGATTATCAGCTACACAAGGGCGATTTAAAATCCAGACGACTATTAACTACACTTGTTTGGTTGAGGTATTTCAGAGCAAATAAAAGGCGGTAACGTTCGTGCAGGTTTAAGCTTATTGGCGCTCATTAGGTTTGACGGTAACGTGTTGTCATATTTCTTTCAATAAACAAAATGATATAAATATAAAAAAAGTATGTAAGAGCTTGATTGGAATCAAATAATAACTAGATATATGCTTTTTTACCTTGCAATTGATTGCCTTTTGCTCCACAAATGATTACACTTTTTTGAATTTGTTATATAGCCTCTTCGCTCTGGCTCCAGGATGTAAACTGCACAAGTGCTAGTTTAGTGACCCTAATAAAATTCTTAAATATCGTCGACGTTTCGATAAACAAGTCTGCTATCGTTATCGAGAATAAAAGAAACTAAAAATGAAAATGGTTAGCAAATACAATAAAACAGTAAAAAGCTCTTGCAGATTGTCAAGCTATAAACTGACTTTGACAAAATGACAATTATAATGCCATACATAATTACTGGTTAACTGGTCTTTAGTGTGATATTGAGGTGTTATTTGGTAAATTAATTTGTTTTTGAAGTTTTATATATCTATAATTTGGTGTGATTCGCTTAGGAAGAATTTAATGTTTTTTATTGAAAGGGTTAGTTAATTTTTAAGTGTCCCTTATCAAGTTCAGTTTTTAGCAAAGGTAACCAAGTGCTATTAAAACTAACAGAAGTTGAAGCAACACATTTATCTTTATTTAATCAAATTAAAGCACTTTCTTTAATTTTGCGTTTTTTAGATGAAGGTTCCTTTGCTAAAATACTTAAAGCGTTCCATTGTATTCTGTGATTGTTATCAAATGCATGTTGACAAATATGTGATTTGTGGAATTGTGCATTTCTAATATAAGTTTGGTGTTCTGTCATACGTTGTGGATAATGGTCCACAGGTCTCACCCATATAAAATTTATTACATTCACATGGTATTTTATAGATAACATTTTTAGTAGTTTCATTTTCATTAAGTGGTTTTGTTTTTGTTAGTTTGGATCTAAGGGTGTTTTCTGTTTTGAAAATGGTACGAATGGTAAATTTATTACCTATTCGTTTTATTTTGTCTGATAAACCAGGAATATAAGGAATAAAGAGGTTCGTAATAGGTCTATTTTGATTTTGTCTGTTATTAGGTTGTTCAAATTCTATAAAGCATTTTTGAATGAAATCAATAGAATAGTTATTATTAATTAAAACATTGCTCAAAAATTCTTTTTCTGTGTTGAAATTTTGATTATTACAAATTATTTTCATTCGATCATATAGACTTTTTACGACCCCCTTTTTGACCATTATTGGGTGATTTGAATTAAAATTTAAATATCTGTTTGTATGTGTAGGTTTTCTGTATATTTTTGTTTCGAAACTATTCAAGTCTTTTTTTATAAGAATGTCAAGAAATGAAAGTTGTTCATTAATTTCTCTTTCTATAGTGAATTTTATTGTGGGTTCTTTGGTGTTAATATGAATTAGAAAATCGTTAAGAAAATGTTCGTTATATGGATAAATTGAGAAAATGTCATCTATATAACGCCACCAAATTAAAGGTTTATATTGATAATTTTCAACAAAATTTAATTCAAAATTTTCCATAAAAATATTACTTAATAAAGGTGATAAAGGCGAACCCATAGCCATACCATTGTTTTGTTGATAGTAATTGGTATTTTATTGAAAATAAGTAGTTTTTACGCAAAAAGTAAGTAATTCGAGTATTGTGTCAATATTAAGTTTTGTACGTTCACCAAGGTTAGTATCATTTGCCAATATATTTCTTACAATATTTAAAGTTTTATCAACAGGTACGTTGGTAAATAGACTAACATCAAAACTTACCAGAGTATTGTTAGGATTTAAATTAATTTGTGATAGTTTCTCTAAAAAATGTTGTGGGTTTCTTATATATGAGTTAGTGTTGTTAGCAAGTGGATTAAGAATGTTAAGTAGATATTTAGCAATGGGGTGTGTTGGCGAATTTATACAGCTGACTATTGGACGTAGAGGAATATTTAGTTTATGTATTTTTGGTACTCCATAAAAATGAGGTGTTTTACTATTATGTGGTGTCAGTTTGAATCTTTCTATGTCATTGAATTGATTTTTGTGTTTTTTTAATATCTTGTATATCTGTCTCTCAATACGTTCTGTTGGATCATTATTTAGTATTGAGTAATTACCGTCATTTAAAAGAGACATTATCTTTTCATCGTAAGTAATGCAATTCATTATTACGGTTGAATTACCTTTATCGGCTGGTAGGATTTTAATAGTGTTATCTCTTTTTAATGATTGTAATGCTCTTTGTTCTGTGTATGTTAAGTTTTGTTTAATTTTAAATGGTTTTTCTAGTGTTATTTTAGTTCTAATTCTTAATTCGTCTTTATGGTGGCCTTATATAGATCACATTTTTTCAATTTATCCATATAACGAACATTTTCTTAACGATTTTCTAATTCATATTAACACCAAAGAACCCACAATAAAATTCACTATAGAAAGAGAAATTAATGAACAACTTTCATTTCTTGACATTCTTATAAAAAAAGACTTGAATAGTTTCGAAACAAAAATATACAGAAAACCTACACATACAAACAGATATTTAAATTTTAATTCAAATCACCCAATAATGGTCAAAAAGGGGGTCGTAAAAAGTCTATATGATCGAATGAAAATAATTTGCAATAATCAAAATTTCAACATAGAAAAAGAATTTTTGAGCAATGTTTTAATTAATACTAACTATCCTATTGATTTCATTCAAAAGTGCTTTATAGAATTTGAACAATCTAATAACAGACAAAATCAAAATAGACCTATTACGAACCTCTTTATTCCTTATATTCCTGGTTTATCAGACAAAATAAAACGAATAGGTAATAAATTTAACATTCGTACCATTTTCAAAACAGAAAACACCCTTAGATCCAAACTAACAAAAACAAAACCACCTAATGAAAATGAAACCACTAAAAATGTTATCTATAAAATACCATGTGAATGTAATAAATTTTATATGGGTGAGACCTGTAGACCATTATGAAAACGTATAAAAGGACACCAAACTTATATTAGAAATGCACAATTCCACAAATCACATATTTGTCAACATGCATTTGATAACAATCACAGAATACAATGGAACGCTTCAAATATTTTAACAAAGGAACCTTCATCTAAAAAACGTAAAATTAAAGAAAGTGCTTTAATGTTATTAAATAAAGATGAATGTGTTTACCGAAGAAAGAGAACGACCTCAGGTCAAAAACGGCCACCTAGCTCGTGAAATTCAATGTTAAGAAGCTAGAAATAATCGACCCACAGGCCCGCTTTACACCGTCCTGCGACCAACGCAAAACATCATCAGCCAGTTGTCACCAAATTTACTAACATCTGCAATATGTAATGAAACGTACCTAAGGCTGTATGATATTATGCACTGCTAACACTAATCATTGTTTGAACAGGCTCATTCTTTCCGCTAAACGGAACGCGTCAAGAGTATGAATATTCGCCATTGTTGACTACTTAGATTAGTTGGAATGTTATATTGGACTGTGTATCCTTCCTTTAAACGAGTTTGTCTTCTGAAACACAAATTCCGAAAAGTCCCATAAGGGCAACACACTGATTGTTAATGCTGTTTCAGTTTTGAAGCTGTTGGCGTTCGCTTTGAAACTGGTTAGTCGTCTGGGGCTGTTATGAGCTAGGTAGGGAGGAGTTGTTCTCCATTGGTTTCGACTGGCAGCGGTGATTCTTGGATTGGCCAAGAAAGAAAGTGCTTTAATGTTATTAAATAAAGATGAATGTGTTGCTTCAACTTCTGTTAGTTTTAATAGCACTTGGTTACCTTTGCTAAAAACTGAAGTTGATAAGGGACAATTAAAAATTAACTAACCCTTTCAACAAAAAACATTAAATTCTTCCTAAGCGAATCACACCAAATTATAGATATATAAAACTTCAAAAACAAATTAATTTACCAAATATCACCTCAATATCACACTAAAGACCAGTTAACCAATAATTAAATATGGCATTATAATTGTCATCTTGTCAAAGTCAGTTTATAGCTTGACAATCTGCAAGAGCTTTTTACTGTTTTATTGTATTTGCTAACCATTTTCATTTTTAGTTTCTTTTATTCTTGATAACGATAGCAGACTTGTTTATCGAAACGTCGACTATATCTAAGAATTTCATAAGGGTCACTAAACTAGCACTTGTGCAGTTTACATCCTGGAGCCAGAGCGAAGAGGCTCTATAACAAATTCAAAAAAAGTGTTATCATTTCTGGAGCAAAAGGCAATCAATTACAAGGTAAAAATGAATCCTCCACAACAATATAGAACATATCTACATCATAGATATATGCTCACAAATATTGAACTAGATCATATCAGATGTAACAGCATGCCATAATAAATGATTACGGAATATTCAAAAACAATTCTAACTAATTAATCAATAACCGCTATATGCATAAGGTATCTATCGCCACATCAACTAATAATTAAAAGTTATCAGGAGCATACTTATTACTACTAAATTTGTTGCGCGTATACCATGGTATACGTAACGCAGTTGTACATAAATAAACCTCAGACTCAGTTTATGAGATACCGTTATGTAAAATTACTATAATCAGTCATTTAGTTAGTCAGAACGTCAATGTTTATCATTTACCGCAATATAAATTAAATTGTAAGAATAATGAAATGTAGCATAAAAAAAACTATGAGCATTAATTGAATCACACTAGTAAATATCGCAGTTATTTAGATACGCCAGAATAGTAGTGCTTTGCTTACACCTAAACAGTTCTAAAAAATAATCATATCAATACCTCGCAGAAAGAAATAAAAACGCAATTTAATACATGCTGGAAAATACTAATAACACGCCAACATCACAATTATAACCTAAACTTATCTTAACTGGTCTTCGCCGATATCACCTACGGCCTTCTGCACGTGGACTACTGCTATGCACCTTGGGACTCATAAAACTCTCAGTGGTATTAGAGGTAATGCCCATACCTCTATGGCTACAGTCAGTACCAATAAAACACAACCAACTGTGCTGCCTGGTAGCTACTTGGTTAGCTACTCACTCTCGCTCCAAATAAAACTTCCTCCAACCAAAATAGCTCCAAATAACATTAACTTATTCCATATACAAATAACTCCAGGCCAAAATAGCTCCACCCATAAAATAGTAGCTCCGTCTAAACAGATAGCTCTCAGGAAAAAAAAACTGGCGCCCGGTAAAAACCCTGAAAGGGAACAAGCGCTAAGTATGCATTCTCTTACTGCATGTTCAGGCAGCTTCTCTTTCAGAATACTCTCCATTCAAAGAGTATTTAAAAAATAGAATGAGAGTCATCCTGCCAAAATGCGAAGGTCATAATAAAACCAATATCATATCACTCTGCAGGTGATAGAGACTTTAAACGAGTTTGTCTTCTAAAACACAAATTCCGAAAAGTCCCATAAGCGCAACACACTGATTGTTAATGCTGTTTCAGTTTTGAAGCTGTTGGCGTTCGCTTTGAAACTGGTTAGTCGTCTGGGGCTGTTATGAGTTAGGGAGGGAGGAGTTGTTCTCCATTGGTTTCGACTGGCAGCGGTGATTCTTGGATTGGCCATGCATCTAGAAACTGGACGAACCGTTGACTTTCTTCTTTTATAGATATAGCTTCTAGCCTTGATACTTATTTTTTTCAAAGATTACAAAATATGTTATTTTGAGTAAGGCATCCCATGGGGGCTGTGTGTTGGCCATGGTGTTCGCGTTCCTGAGAATTGATTGATATTGACTGGCTGCTGGGTGCTACGCTTTCTATGACCTAGGCTGTCGACTTGGGCGACTATAAAACACGTTCCTGCTGCCTTAGCTCTCAGGATGACGTTTCTTGATGACTTCTTGGACGCTCAACTGGCCTCTTCCCAGTAGGCTTACTGCAAATCCTGTTGAAACTGAATTATCAGCTTACTGGCTATCTTGAACTTCTCAGGCTTAGATGGTTAAGGTATTTTTATGGTTCTTATTGGATGCAAACTGAGAACAGAGGATGGTGTGGTGTCATCCGCAAACTTCTTCTTAATTAAAGGGGTGCTCCTCCTATAGGTTGAAATTATTGACTTTTTGACCGCAGATTATACATTTGTCTAAAGTTCAACGAGTTCAACGTGCAAGACTGTTCTAACTAAATCGGTTATAGGCACTACGAGCAATTACCAGACATGTTTGCTTTTTTCACAGGTTATAATCTTCTAACTTGTTGTTGCTACCACGGGTTCCGAGGATTGGTGTCTCACTTCAGATGACCTAGAGTGCTTTGTTGTAGCTGTTTGAGTACTCTAGGAGGTGCTTAGCTCAGAGTAAAGACCGGGAGGGCAACTCAAACAGCATTAATTAACGGGTAGACATAGGAAGTAGAATAAATTGCAATACCAAAGAGCTGTGGTGCACTTGTATTTTCGATGGAAGCTAACGTTGCTGATGCATTTAAAGCTAACGTAACGTAGGTAATGTAACTGAGGTAGTTCAACTGAAAAATGTATCTGTGTAGAACCGTCCCAAGTGCTTTTCACTCCAAGATATATATGCCCGGTACGAGGAGATATCTTTCGCTAATTAAGTGGCACTGACCAGCAATTAGAATATCTAAAAACTAATGACACTTGATAAACGGAACTTGTATTCAGAGGAAAGTTGCACTGGACAAAGTGTAATTCTACTGAGCTCTGCTTGATTTTGTGTCCTAAATTGTGTTATTGTTAACGCTTTATTGATATACCAAGTATACCAAGCTCATATTCAAATGCTCCCTTGTTTGTATATGTTCTTTATATAAAAGAAAATAATTCTCAAAAAGAGCAAAGCCATTACAATTATTTTATAATAATATTTATCTAGAAATAAATCCTTAAGAACATTGCAGGAATATGGCTCTGTCTCTATAGATCTAACCCCATATCATTTAAAAACCATCTTAAACAAAAACAAAATTAATCAAAAGGGTTTTTTAAATAGGGAGGAAAATTAAATAGAACCAGAAAATATTTTGCCGCGACATGAAGGCCTTTTTAGACCCCGAGATCTTCCCACGAAACGAGGGGTGGTCGACTTTATGGCCGGTGCCTTTTCATGGAAATAACTGTCATCTGTTTTAAAGATAAGATCGTAATTGAATCAGTCTGACAGCCGATTTGCACATGGTCGCTACCGACGAATGTGTATTATGCTATTATTTTGCTTATAGCTAGAAATATTATGTTGCTTTGTTTAGCTTTAAGCGGCTTTTCTTGCTTAGACTTTTATGTTATAAAATGTTGTAAAGCTAATTAGAAGCTTTGTCCATGTTGTTCTGGCATATACTACGTATATGGTCAAATTATAGCAAGATTTGTTCACCTAGGCAATTCAGCCCTGTGATATTAGAGACATTTGCTGAGCTTCAAGCTTTAATTTGCATAATTTTAATAACAGTGACCGAAAATTATATAAAAAAACTGGCAACGTCAGTAGACGGTAATATAAAGAATTGGCTGAATATATCAAAATCTATAGAATTCACCCCATGAAATTTAGTTTCAAAGCCTTTTCTAGGCTCAGGATTTTGTTGGATTACCTTATTTAAAAATTAAGCGATTTCTTTCAAAAAATACCCATGGCTGGATAGGATAAAGTAATTTATATTTTTCTGTGAACTTTCAGGAATGATTTGCATTTGATTTTTGGTAGATAAATGAGATAATTGTTCACACGTTCTTTTATTGTTATTTCTGCATTTCTTTTCAAACTTCATCATCATCATTTAACACACTGATAAATCGCCTAGGTCCTAAATAAAGCGATACAATAGAATATCTTCCATTTTTATGACTGATAAATGTGTATTCAGGGATGGCTTCAAAAAATTTTACTTCTTCAACTAAGGGGTCATATCTGCATTTAGTCGACCAAGAAGATATTGAAATTGCATTAGTAGATATTTGCTGGTGCGTAAACACCCTTTTATGAGGACTATAATCAACATCTTCTTTTAAGAGCAAGAGTTTAAAATTTCGTGACGTGATGCCATCTAGGCATAATCCGCGATTGGCGTACCTGTCAGATATTATCTAACAGTTTAGCAGATTTTTGCATGGCGCATTACTGATCTAGCTATTCTTTCTTGAATATTCCATCCTGACCACCATCCGCTCTTAATTTATATATGAGAAATATATTATTATGTGCTATTCTAATCCTAATACTATTGGCGTTGGATGCCAATTTATTACGTTCGATTCTAAGATAAAACTACTTGGCAGATGGCGCTGAACGACGGTTTACAAACAAGTTAATATTTACCAAGAAGAATTGAAGTGCGATCAGATGTCTACCATGTAATCAGGACGTCACCAGTCCTCGTAATGGCTCAGGCAGCACCGTCTGCAATCAAACACCAGGCTCAGCTCGTCTCAGGGAGGGTTGGTTCGAACTATCTTTTCCCAATATCAAGTTCCGTAATGTTGTAACTAAATAAGGAATTGAATCAAAATAAGTAATAGTCCAAGACGGGGTTGGACGCCACCAAGTTTACTTTTGTAGGCAAGCCCTATCGATGTTAAACGGACACAAAAAAAAAAACTTGGAAATAAATGGAAATTAAGTTCAAATTCTAATGTCGAAATACGTAAACAATTACTTGTCGAAGACTATGCTATCTGCTTGTTCACAATTCAATATCTACATACTCACATACACCCTAAATAATACCAAGCATTTGAGGCCAATACTTTATTTTGAATAGTAAAATATAGCAAGCTCCTCTAGCCTATTAAGTAGTTTTCCTGGATAGAAAGTAGCCAGCTACCCCGTAGTGAAATTTCGTAATGACCCAGTCTACTGACTGACTAGATACACCCCCTAGTCAACCTTGACAGTTTGATGTAGAATATTTGAAGGTATCAAATGAAAGATTATAAAATTTTGAAAGTTCTAATGTCAAATAAAAGCTTATAAAATTTTGAAAGTTCACTTCTTCGAAACGCTTTGCTGCAACCTGCAACCTAGACGGTGATAGAAATACCGAATTTATCACATAGACTATACTAAGTTAATTTAACTCGGTTAGTATAGCCTTTCCAAAAACCCAAGTTGCAAGTTTCAACAAGAGAACGTATTCCTCAAAAAGGAAACAATGTTATGTTCGATTGTCAAAGCTAAAATTAAAGTGAAAGATAATAAAATTGATTAACTTCCTCGGATATAAAATGTACTAGAGATAATCCATAAATCTAGCACCCGTAAGAAGTAAGTAATGTTTCTAAGCTAGCGTAGCAACACTTCACAAAAGGATATTTAAATATGTATACTTCAGTAGATTATGCTTTATGCTATTACTTACTAAAGAAATGAATCAACCGTTTTCGAAAAATGACCGAGTACTAGATTCTGTGTAAAATTTAAATGTCTATGCAAAATATTAAATATTCCTGGCACAATAGTACTGTCCAAGTGTAGTAATATAAATATAAAATTAGACTTATCTCGTGTAACAGCGTCAGACTCCCGAGGTTATATCCGAGAATTAGCCATCATTCTTCTCTGTATGTCAAAACAGTGCTGATTAACCAGATTCCAGGTAAAATTTGGCTCTTCCTGCTCTACAGGGAAACAGTCATAGAACCCCGCAACAAAGCGCTACCGGAACTCCACCGTAGAATACAGCTACTAAAACCATTTCCAAAAACTAGCTCCAAAAACCAGCTTTAAAAAAAAAACAGCTCCAAAAAAACCCTAAAAGCGTAAATTAAACCATAACAACAACATAACACGAAATTTACAAAAATGCCAAACTCCGCCACAAATATCTACTTGAAATTCTACATTCGAACAACTTGAAACCACTTACCCATCACTAGGGGTTTACCAAAACTTCCTGGGTATCTTGAGAGGGACAACGGTCTATATTGCCATTACGGCGGTTGCTAAGACTTAATTCCCACGCAACTGACCTTTCCTCCGGAGCCCTAATCGACTTCCAGTCTACTTCATGTACAAAATACGGACACTCCTCGAGGACTACCTCTCTAACCCAAGGGAACTTCTTTGGCTAATGATTAAACAAAAGCCTTCCAAAATCATCAATCGCTATCAGCTGACATTCAACTAAAAATCCTCATATGTCAATCAAAATACTACCTGTCAGAAATCCTAGACAGGTACGAGCTTATCGATCGAGAAAAGACAATAGAGATGGTCGACTAAGTCGATATACCTCCCCAAAATAACCTTTATAAATAAGAAAATTTTCACCCGTAACAATATTTAAGTGAGCTATGTGTATTTGTTTTGGCTCATGCCGGAAAGTTACTTAAAATCAATTAGATTCTTCAGCCCGTAGTCGATTATTCTACGGTAGGTTAGGTAGAATTAAGTTGCATGACTAAGTGCCTTATCTCACCATAT
>JAEQML010079272.1:0-12066 GCA_016904865.1 Pissodes strobi | reverse complement strand
TCTGCAGTATTGCCAACCTAACTACGTAAAGTATTTCCTTCTAAATAGAGACAGAGATTGTTGGATAGTTTCCAACAGGCGTTATTAATATTAGTATATGTTTTTCCCCGTATTAAAAATAAAAACCCAGTTGACCATTACATAAGTTAAAGATATTTCAGAGATAAAACAGCCGATCTTTCGTAAATCGCAGCTATATCACCAGGAGAGTCAATTTGGAGTCCAGTAACAATCCAATGTCCGCCTCAAGAGATATCTCTGGTTCATCGCAAGCTGTATAGCACACCCATAACAGTTATAAAGCAGGCGCTCTGAAAGCGCTGCGTTATATACATCTCTGCGCTAAAGCAGACGCATAACATGTTCTATGTTGGCAATATATATTGTAACGGAGAGGAATCGTCACTTTAACAGATATGTTTTATCACAAACAATGTATTTAATATGTATCCAGTGGCGGATTTGCAGTCTCGGCCGCCCTAGGCCCCAAGCTATCAGCCGCCCCTTTCTCAGCGTCCACCATATAGACTATATAATGAAATTACTTTATTGCCAACTTTTATATAGTATACACACCTTGGCCAGTAAATAAGAAAGCCTCAGATCGCATGTGATCTGAGACATTTTTTATTTTACTGGCCTAGGTACGTAATATACTATTTTTGACACGATTGGAGCCGCCCCTAAATCTGGCCGCCCTAGGCCCGGGCCTACCGGGCCTTAGGGTAAATCCGCCACTGTATGTATCAATTTTATAACAATGACATGCGTTAAAATACCAAATCCGAGGGCGACCATTAGGATCTCGGAAACTGTGAGAAATACGAAAATGTTTAAATTAATGTTGCACAGTTTGGTACTCAATAAAATGCCGTTCAGAAATTGAAGAAATTCCGAATACTTTTGAAGATTTAAAAAAACAAATTTCTTAAAATTTTTCTGACAATTTGAAATGATATATTGAAATATATGTTATATCTTCACGACGCCACTTTTTCCCTTCTACAAAATGACGTTATTAAATTTCAAGATCCGACGTTTCATTTCCGAGCAGCCATCATCAACTTTATTTTTTTAAATGCGGCCCAGGATTTTTTATTTCAGATTTTTCAGAATATTTCAGAACCAATTACACTTTCCATATGTATATGTTGGTAGGAACTTCTAAGAAATAAAAAAACATTTTTTAATATAGATGGTATTCGTCATTGGTTTTAAGACATCAGAAGCTCTGAAAATCTGAAAAAAAATCCAGGGCTGTACTTATTTAAAAAAATCAGAGATGAAACGGCGGTTCATAAATTTAATAACGTCCATTTTGTAAAGGAGAAAAAGAGATGGCGATGAGGTGAAATTGATTTTAATATATCTTTTCAAATGGAGCCAACAAAAATTAAAAACAATTTTACAAAATTTCGTTCTTGATCAGATATCTCAGAAAGTACTCGGAGTTTCTTCAATTTCTGCACGGCATTTTATTGAGTACCAAAATGCGCAACTTTGCCAAAATTAAAACATTTTAGTATCTCTTACAGTTTACTATTTCCAGGATCCCAATGGTTACCCTGTAATTTGGGATACCCTGTATCTACAGAGTGTCCCAGTAAGATCAAGAGTACTTTATAAACGTGGAGGCTACGTGGTTCTTCGTTAGATTTTTACTGGAAATACCACCATTGGATAGAGTGGGAAAAATGGCAATCAAAATGTATAATTATTTTAAAATCCGTTTTTAATAAGTCCAGGAAAAAAATAAAACGATTTTGTAAAATTTTCTTTTCCCGGATATCTCCGGAACTACTCGATATTTTCAAATTTTCTAAACAGCATATTGTTAGGAATGAAAATGCGGTCCTATCTCTTACAGTTTCTAATATCCCAATGGTTAAGTTCGAACTTGAAACCCCCCTGTTCCTGTATATATTATATGGTATTCAAATAGATTTTTACATAATGCCCTTATTTTCTATCCTAAATAATAATCCAATGTGATTTTTATGTATGTGAAAACTATCTTATGCCTATCTTTTATGACATATTAGAGACGATTCCAATGAACATTAAGATTTTCTAAAAATCTGTCAAAATGCCACATTTACTCTAAAGCACTATGGCAAGTTGACCTGAAAAATATTAACTTACCTATATTTTTTTGCCTTGTATTTTTTAAATCTTCTATGGTTGTTACAAGAAGTATTTTTAAAAACCCACTATTATAAGCACAAAACATTTTTAAAACTTGGACTAAAAGGACATTAAAATAAGAATCTAGAATAGGTAACTAGTTTATAAAGCTTTTATTGAAAATATAATATAATACCATTATTTAATGTATCTTTAATCTTCAATTCCGTTGGTAGTATTCCTTTGTAAGCGCTGCTTTCCTTGCGTATCCAATCTGACTGACCATGTCTACCGTCTACCAGTAATTTTACACAGTATACCTACTAATGTGCAGAACAATAATACATTTGTCACTTGTTTATTTCCGCCGATAAATCAGTAATCACATAACTACACTACAACAAATATGTGACTAATAATAATTATTATTATTCAAAAATATTACACCCGCGTCGCGACATTCATAAGTCGCAAACGTAAACGTCAACAAGAACAATACTAAAAAATGGCGACAACGACCAAGGTTCATAGAGAGGTTAGGTTGCCTGGTAACTTTAGACCAATAAGAGGATTGCGCGGGAATACGTCATATGTTTGCCAGATTTGAATATAACCCATCACGTCGTATAGGAATTGGTTGAATAATTGTCATAATTTTGATTATTTTTTAATTTCTGCTTTTGGTATACTAGTTTTAATGAGTATCTTTGTAACTTTAAAACTTCTGACCTGTAATTATTTGTTTGTTAATATTACTTTTGCTTAATTCTCTAGTATTAAGACCTAGTTTCTAAGTACGGCTTTGTCAACAACTCCTATTTTTATGATATTAAAACTATTTTTTGACTTGACTTGAATTGCAGTTTTTAAACTTCTTATTAAAGACATTTAGAAAGAAATTAAAGATCTTCATAGGTACAAGAAATTTTATGTCTTTTTAATCAGAGTAGGTATATTTTTTTAATAATTGAATTGCATGCAGCAAGATATAATATAAGGAGAGGGAAAAGGTAGTAATTTTATCCAGTCAAAAAAGCAGGAAATTAAATACATTTATTTACTCATTTATTCAGTAGGCAATCCTAGTAGAAAATGTAGTTACATCAATTAACTCTAATCCTATTTCTACACAAAATATTAAGTAGTTTTAAGTCAACTTTCTCAAATGCTACAATATCAATATTACATGTATACTGTATACATATTAAAAATGGGCATTTACATCACATACAAACAATCTTAAAAAAGATGATCACAATTTAAAATTTGACTGGCCTATCGGGAACTAAAAATATGTTTTCTTTTAAATGTTTTGAAGCCAATAACCGTTCCAGCGTTTTTTATATATTTCAGATATTTTAATAAATTCATTTAGACCCTTGTAAAAAAACAGACACCATGATAGAGCTGTATATTGTTCTAGTTATATTATACTGGCATCTGTTTCTTGTAAAGTAATTGTAGATTTCTGTTCTTAGTGCTAAAACTCATTAAAATAATTTGGCATTAATCCTTTTATCAATGTATAAATAAATGCCATAATATGAAAATAAGCGAGTTGTTTTACTGAGAACCATTTAAGTAGCTTCAACATTACCGTAATTGGAGTATATCTATTATATCTTAAAACCAATCTCATTCCCTGGTTTAAGAACACTTCCAAAGATCCTACTCTTATGTTTATTAGACATCAAATACAAAATACTGGCACAATATTCAAAATGTGGTTACACTATCGCTTTAAATAATGTAATCCGAGCATACAAAGTTAAATTTTTGGTAGCCCTAGCAAAAAAGGATAACCTTCTAATTTCTCTTTAAGAAAGCGAATTATCAAATTGAAAACCCAGATCTTTTACAATAATTACCCACTGTATAGGTTCCTTATCTAAAAGTAATCCATAATTTTTCAGATTGATATTTTTAAGTTTATTATTTGTTCTTATTAATATTACTTTTGTTTTTTCACTATTTAATTTAAGTTTATTAATTGTTGTAAATAAAATAAGACATGTTAAAATTACTCGGAAAATATTAAGTATGTATTGTTATTCAGTGTGGTTTCTTTGCGTTAATTTCAGTTTTAGAATTTAACATAGAATAAATCATTTGCCTAAATAATTAATTTATAATTTTTTTCATTTTTTTCACATTTTTTCGTAATGCATCAGACGCCTTCCTTTTTTCTGTCTGTTTTTCTTCTCGCTTTATATTTAGAAATTTAATTCGTACAAATACTCGCTGTCTACTAAATGAAGTAGCTAGTTCTTTTGGAACATCTACTTTTTCCTGAATATATTCTGTTGTTTTCTTGACAACGTCTTTTTTAAATCCAAAATTATCCTTATGTATTTTAAAAAAGTATTTATCCATTTTAGACACTTGTTCGAGCCACATTTCAGAGGGCTGGATCAAACCTCCAAAAGATAAATTTTGAATCCATGATGGTATTTTGCAATAATCGTGTGGATTTGTATCTTCACCAGCCTTACATGTATGTTTTCCCAAGTCAGGGTACTTCGCCTTATGTTTTTTTTGCTAGGTAACCGGCAATATATGCTAATCCATCCTTTTCAGATTCTTCTTTCAAACCGTCTTTAGAAGTGACACTACCAGATGATGTGCTGTCGGTGTCTATTTTGTCTTCACTCATAGTTTCCTGATATTCTTCTTCGACTTCTATGTTACCCAGTTTTGCCTGCTTTAACACACTTGCCAGAAGGTATTCTTCATCCACTAGCCCTGGAGAGCTGTGCACATTGGAATGAGCTGTCACCAAACCGGGATTCTTGCCGAGTAAGATCATCCTTATTCTGTACACCGCATTTAGAGGTGAAGGGTGGTCATGTAGTCCCCCACGAGTTCTAATCTGAAAATAAAAAATAAAAATTTGGCAGCTGTTAAATGAATAAAAGTGGTTGGTAACCTTACTTGACAAAAGAAGTTTTCTAGACAGTCTTGATTAAGCTTATAGGTTAAAATATATTGTATGCCATATTCTTGTTTCATTAAAGCATATAACCCTTTCAAAGATTTTGTCGACATTATTATTCCTCGCTGAAACATCTGTATGCTTTTTTTGCCTATGCATGTCATTCCTTCAATGGTAGATATCATTTGGTCTAAAACATCATTTTGTAGCTCCAAGTTTATGCCAAATGGTTTTTTTGTCGGAATGGAGCTGGACATAGAATAGGAATTCATTACGTCAAACCAGTTATTGACCAGCTGGAAAAATTCACCAGTTTTGGCTGAAGCTGTTTTGTCTTCTCCAGGTAGATAGTGCTTTAATGCTGTCGCAGTTGTATTAGAGAACAGCTGGGCTGCTAATTTAACATTCTGCCTCTGTGCTCGTTCACAATTTAGATGAAGAGGAGTTAATTTATAGCAGGCATTGATTTCAGATCTTGTACTCTCCAATAAAGTTTTTACAGGATCCTTATTAATGACTGTGTTGTCTTTTAAAATAAATCCTGTATCTAAAAACCAGTTTCTTAACAGCTTTAGAACATGGGGAACATCGGCAAAGAAGTAAACTGGGTTTTTAGTATGTGGATGCTCAGAAAACGATTTCTTCTCGCTGATTCCCATTACTTTCCACAATCCTTGGTTTCCACCACCACAATCAGAAGTACATGCCACAACATTATAGTTTATATTATGTAAACGACTAATCGCACCTTCCAGTAGTTCCTTAGTCATTTTTTGGTCAAAACCAATATATATTATTTGTTTCCAGTTATCAAATAATCCTCGAGCCATAATCACCTGAAAAAAAAAATGTTTATGTAATCTTACAACTTAGAACTTATTACAAATGGAAAAAAAATTAAAGAAATATTGGTTTTAAACCTACTTGCATATAAGAGTAGGGTCCCATTACTTCATCTTGTTTTTGGTGGTACTCATAGAGAGAACAAACTTTTATTTCATCATATGATAGAACAGTTGCTTTAAACCGTTGGGACTTGGTCTTTCCTACTGTTTCCATGACACATAAAATATTCTCGAGTATCTCATCCATTAAACTAATGTTAGCGGCCCATTGCTGCAATGTTGACAAGCCAGGTAAAGGATAATGCACAGTGTTTCTTAGGTATGTATATGCCCTCTTCCCAAAGTACCTAACAAATAATTTTAATTACAATTAAGAGATAAAATAGTATTAGACAGAAGAAATAAAATTATTACTTAATAAAATATTTAGTAAAATACATACCTTAGAGTAAACGCTTTAGACAATTCTTCTTGTGTCCAACGAGCCTTGGTTTTTTTCTTTAAAACAATTTCTACTTGATTAGAAGATAAAAAATCTTTGAAAGCATTTTTCACTCGATCTTCAAATTCAGTGCCATCTTTTTTTAATTGTTTCTCTAAATCACCAATATGTTTCTGTAATATGGTTTGCTCATTCTCATATTTTTCTATTTTCTCCTTAAACATTAAATTTTCTTGCTGCAGTTCCTCAAATTTTCTTTTCAATACATCAAATTCGCTTTCTTTACTTGACGAGGGTACTTGAGACAAGTCAAAGTCAACAGTTCGTTCAATAGCTGTTTCAGCAGATTCTAAGGGTTTTACATTGGTGCTAATTAGACTTTTAAATACAGCTTGGCTTTGTTTATGTTTAAGTCTCTTTGATCTTTCACTTTCCTGTGTTTCTTTATCACAAAGAAGGTGTAGTGAGGGAATAACTGAAAACAATAGTTGATTAAATACATAGTAAGAATACTAACACGAAAATAATAATGAAAAATTTAGAATACTATGTTTATTTACTACTGTTATACCATAAACTAGAAGATTTAATGTAAGTATAGGTATATATGTAAGTACCATTTTTTTTAGACGCTTTGGTTGTGTGTTTAACAGTCTGGCTTGCAATTCATCTTCAAAGTCTTGAGGTTCAAAATGTTTGCTGCAAATCCTCTTATTTACAACATCCCATGCATCCTTACGGTAGCACTTCCTAATCCATTCTTTTCTAATCTTGGGATCGTTGGGAAAAGAAAAAAAAGAAAGCTTTTCTCCCTTTTCCATTGCTTTCTTCGAGTTATTTTTGCATATAGCTACACTACAAACAACCCCGCCCGGCATCTAAAAGACCATTTAAATATTTAGATACTTAATTTAAAAACACAAAGGTCTGGCATTTAGTTATTTCATATTTTAAGAAAAATTCAAGAATTATATGACACAATGCTGACTAGAGTAATAACAAATAATAATCAAAAACATCAATAAAATACGAATACAAACCTTGTAGCTTTAGCTTGCCACTTTACTTTCCACTATCACAAATAGTACTTATTCTAAAATTAAAACAGATAAAATGTACCTATGCAACTAACTAATATCTAATCGATGCTATTAAGCAACAATTAACACTAAAAACACACAAATTTGACTCAAATATTATTTTAAACGTTTAATATCCACAAAACACAATGGCGATCTATAACAAAGTTTAGATTCTGGCAAACATGTGACGTTTCACCCGTCCCTAGCGTTTCTCCCCTCTCGCAGTTACCAGGCAACCTAACCTCTCTATGAACCTTGGACAACGACAATGCTGCAATGGGCAGGCGAAAGCTTCGTAGCCTCGTTAAGGGTATTAATTGGATTCATTTTCCACGTCTAGAGACTAGAAATTAATGGCAAACGAGTGCCGGAACAAAGAGGACCCTGGGCAAGAGCTCTGACAAAACTTCCCTAAACCATGTTATATGCCAAATATATCCGTAGATTCCCAATGGGCTATATTCCTGCTAACGAAGAGATAAAGTTGGTTCTAACTCTCTGATAACACAGGTGTCACCCGGTTTTAACCCAAACACAAAAACAAAGTTACATTGTGGCTCTGCAACGAAAAATGGGATCAGTTGCAGATAAGCTATAAAACATTGTGATAAAACTCGGTTCTATGAATAAGCTCAAGTTAGGATATCACAGAGATATCACAGGTCAACTGGGAAATAGTAAAATTATTTTTTACGAGAATATGGCCATGAACTATTACTCAAACAAGTTGCTGAGTGCAAAGATAAAATATTTTCAACTTTTAACCAATTAAAAAATTTATTCAATAGAGAACATGATCAATTTATAATTGTACTACGTGATACTATAGGTACTTTGATGGAAAACACACCTAATGGAATTTTGCCTATAAATTATTATTATTTTTTATTATTTATATGCAAAATTCCAATAGGTGTGTTTTTCCATCAAAGTACCTATAATATCACGAAGCATGAATGTTTATGTTCTCTATTAAAAAAAATTTTTAATTGGTTAAAAGTTGAAAATATTTCATCTTTGCACTAAGCAACTTGTTTGAGTAATAGTTCATGGCCATACTCTCGTAAAAAATAATTTTACTATTTTTCGTTTTTAATACGGGCTCCAATTTTTCACTTAATACAAAAATAAAAATAAAATGTTTTTAAAGAATATAAAAATTTCAAAAGTACCTACCTTAAATTATTTAAAATTACGCCTAAGCAAAATATATAAATTAAAAAAAATAATAATAAAAATTAAATAGAAATGAAAAAAAATAAAAACACATACTCATATTAATAACTCCAATACCACCTGAAAAACGATAAAAAAAAATTAAAGTTCGTATTTAAAAAAAGAAAGTTAATGATGATTCCTTGAAGACGAAACGTCGGATTTCAAACTTGATAAGATCGGATAGAGCGGAAAAAGTGGTAATGCAAAAGTGCAATTCAATTTGAAATCCGTTTTCAATTAAGCACAGGATAAAAATAAAACGATTTTTCCAAATTTCGGTTTTTTCGGATATCTCCGGAAATGCTCGGAATTTTAAAACTTTCTAAACGGCATATTGTTAGGCACCTAAATGCGCAATTTTGCCTTAATTTGACCGACACTGTATCTCTTACGGTTTTCGAGTTTCCCATACATAGACACGAATTCGAGCCACCCTGTACATGCTTCTTTGAAAAAATAGCAATTTTTATTTGTAAACTAGTGCACGCTGGGTGCGTCTCTGTCTTTTTCAAATGGACGTTTCCAACACAATTTACATTAATTTACGAATGGAAATCGCTATTAGTTTACTTGCAGTTTACGATCAATTACGGTAATTTATTGTTTTTTTACCAAAAATATATTACGGTTATTTACCGCAGTAATTTACGATAAAAATTTATTACCACGGTAATTAATTTTGGTAATTAACACTCGTAAATTACCAGCGTAAATAACCAAAAATATAAATTACGGTAATTTTACATCACTGATAATTTGGCGTGATATTCTGTCAAAAGTTAACGTTGTCTCAAAATCCTAAAATTAATCTTTGCGAATGTGTCTGTTTTAAGAAATTTAATTAACTATCTCGATGAAAGAAGGACTGATGATCTATTTATCAAAGAAGCTGAAGCACTAGCTGTACCGGGCGGCAGAAGCTCCAGGAACGGCGCTGGACACTCAGTAGGACAAAATATATATTTCCGTAACAGTATTATTTTTAAATACTATCCATATTTTTTTCTTTATTTTTTACATATTTTTAAAACACAGGTAAACATAAAACAAAAAAATTATTTATAAATGCGATAAAATTTTTAATTTTTTATTACATTTTTTGTAATTTTTGTATGTTTGTAAATCTCTATTAGAATATTTTAGTGCATTGAAAATTTTTAACCGAATAAAAAAACTTCAAAATAAAGAATTTGGGAAATTCAGAGCAAGGATGTACAAATTCCACCTTTTGCATTAGGCTTAGTAATTGATGGGAAATTCCCTCTCCTAGAGAAATATTTTCAACCTTTGAAGTAACTATTTTTTCCAAGTGATAAATAAAATTAACAAATTGTTCCTCGACATGCCTATAATTATTATTATTATATGCCAATCGAAAAAAAAAACCAACAATAAAGCGAAAATACAGATCGTTAAAAAATTACTATTAGCGACACGAACACTGCCACTTGGACTACAAAACAACTTATCTGTTGACATGAATGACATATCTCGACACTGACGGACGTGACGGAAAAGCAGCATATTTGGCGAATGCGCATACTAGATTTAAATTATTCTATCGCTTCTCAACAGTTTAATATTCTCGGCTTTCAACTAAATCATTAGACTCATCTGAAACTGGAATATTTCCCCAAAACCTAAGCCTATCTTTCGGCATAATTGAGGATAGGTTTTTTAAAATATTATCCCGTTTCACAACGGGTATTTCCCTATTTCCGCAATACTGTTCACGGTGTGCCATTTGATGTTTATTTTTAGTAATAGAAACTTTTAAAAAATTTAGTTCCCTAAAATCACTATCTAAGAAATTAGTTTTATATTCCAAACAGAGAGAACCTCTTTTGGCAACAACTTCGACAAGATCTGATACATACACTTTGGGTTTGGATCTGTTTAAAATAGCCTTTGATGAATGGTCCTTCCACTGATAAAAATCAGAAAAAGTCATTGATTTTGTCACGACTTTACCCGAATTTGCGCCGGAAACAGAATTTTCAAAGTCACGAAAGTCATAGACCTTTTTATATTTTTTTAAGGACATTTCCACTTGGTGGTGGAAACTGTCCGCCGACATAAAAGTATGTCCAGGCTCGAAATACTTTAGAGTTATTGTTTCATTGCCAATATGATCAGAGTTAATTAAATAGACAAGAAAGGAAAATAATGCCCAGTTCTGTACAATTATCAAGCCAAAGAGTAATATTTCCTTTGTCCCGATAATAAATAAAAAATTGGAAAAAAGCACTTATAAGTTCTTCTTTCTTGCGCCCTGCAATGGCTTCATGCCACAACACAGCAAAAGGTTTCTCGTGAGAATTTTTCCCGAGAGGTACGAAACTCTCGTTGAACGCAATTATGCGTTGGGTAAAGATAACGGATTTAAACAGGTCAAGTCGGGGAAGCATTATTACTTTTTGTAAGTCAGCTGAAAAATAAAGGTCAAGTGAGTTATTTTTTACTTTTTGAACATCATCCCTGTAAAATTGGCGAGCAGTCTGTGCGCGTTTAATATGAATGTCCCATTTTTTGCACAACTCGCATGTTAAATCCAAATTTTCTTTTGTATGTGAGCTATTATGTAATTTAAAACCCTCACAAGCCTCACATTCCTCATGACCGAGGTGAGCAAATGAAATATTTTTTTCTTTAACTACCACGTTTCTGTAAAGTTCATATGAGCAAGGAATCAAAGGGTTATTTTTTACAAAGTCACTATGCATCATTTTAATGGATATATCAGAAGGTAGATATAATTTGTTAGGGGCATGCTCACGTCGGTAATTAGAAATGCAGGGATGATATTTCTGAATATGGTCATGAATGGATTGTCAATCAACTTTTTTGTGTTTAGGATGTAACCCTCTTCTATCTTTTCCTACCGTTATACTTGAAGAACTACTTACTAGCTTTACAATCGTATCATTATTACTACTAAAACCTAAGGTTGACAAATAAAATATTTTACAAACTTGCGAAGTTTCACCTTTTTCATCTTTAAGATAATATTTTATGGTATTATTTCTTCTCGAGCTATCAGCTAAAATGTTATTTGTTCTTCTTTTTACATCAATCTTTTTTGTTATATGGAGCACAAACAGTCCCAAAATTCTTGATTAATGGTCGCACGTCTAACAGCTGATATCTTCTGAGTGCACAATTTTTTGCATAATTCTTTACGAGGCTTCAAATTATGTTTCTCTTTTTCATTTCGAATTTTTTTCTTTTTACTTACAACTTTAGAATCTTTTGATTCTTTTTGTTTTCGCTTTCGTGGTTTTCCTTTTTTTGTCAAACTAGTAGGCTCAACTTTCATTTCATTTTCAATTTCAGAATTACCTGTTTGTTCTTGTGAAGTTTCATTATTATTTTTGGGTGAGCGAGGGGATGAGTGATTAAGGACCAGCATCACAGCAGATTCGA
>JAEQML010079271.1:0-12067 GCA_016904865.1 Pissodes strobi | reverse complement strand
TATTTCCCTCATGTATAAAAGACCCCATTAGAGCAGTGCAATTATCGGAAAATTACAGCAAACATTTCATTCATCTGTTAAAATTGACATTTTAACAATAAAATACCGGCTAGTCATTGTTGTGTTTAGCCAATCAAAAACCATTTCGCCATGCAATCTTTAACACAAAATTGCTCTAATGCACTCATACATTATTTGAGGCGACATTATATGTTGACAATCGGAGCAAATAGAGCTAACAACTATATGCTAAAAAAAGCGCAAAATTTAGTTTCTTTAATTCCGGAGCTATTAAACACCATAAGTAGTTTGTAATAATATTTTACAGATCTGCAAGATATATTATTTAGTCTTTTATATCAAAAATTTAACGGGCGATATCGGCATTTCAAACAGCAATATTTTAGATGAGTCTGTTATATCATTGTATTCATTCAATACCTCCTACAACTGAGGTATTGATTCATTGCACTGTTGGTTTTTAAATTTCTATAGCATTTTGTTCTTGGATATTTCTTTATATTTATAACATGTTCGATAGCATAGACACAGCCGACTGTGACTGTGGCATAGATTAACCGCTTTGCAGATAAAGCAGGACAAAATTACAAAAATTGTATGCAAAAAAGAAATGAAGCTCACTTAAATGTAAGATAAGCAAATGAGCTTTATTTATTTATATTTGTTCTATTTGCTTTGATATTACTAAGAATTGTTTAATATCAAAAATGTTGCCCGCCGATATCTTGAAAACGGCCAATTTAAGTAATCTAAAAACGGCATACAAAAGTAATTGTTTCAAAAAACTCTACTTTAGATGAGTTTGTTATATCATTTGGATGGCACGAACATAAGGTACAGGCCGTCATTCTATTACTTTTGAGGATACGAATATAAAATCTGGGTATATTTAAGAATGTAATCGAACGCACATTTTTTGAGAATTAATTTCACTTGCCACTTTCGGTAGTGTAATTTTAAATGCAACAATGGAATTTTTTTCCACCATCTTATTCTCGGTCAAATTCCCTGTTTAGTGACATATCAGATTAAAATGGCGCAATATTTATAGGTTTATATTTATAGTTTTCCTAAACAAAATATAGACGAAACAAATAAATTTATTGCATACTAATCAGTGTTCTCTTTTAAGCCTAATATTGAGCGAAAACATTCTTTTAACTTTTTTCGGCATTTAAGTAGCAAATTATCATGTTTTTCTGTTTTTAAGTATTTAAACCAATATTTCTATGAAATTTTTAATACGACTAGATACTTTTAGTCCTTTGATTTTAAAGATTTTTATTTACCTATCTAACCGTGCTGTGAATAAAATCGAAAGTGAAATATTTCAGAAAAAGTGCTCTTGTCGTTGTTCGAGATAATTTTTAAATGGCAATATCTTTAATATTTTTAAAAATAGAAAAAAATATTGCAAACAAAAGTTCTTTGATTTGATCTGCTTTTACACATGCCTTTATTTTAATGACGTTTGAAGAAAGCAAAAGAGATGCCAACTTTGTTTTTTTTTTAATGAAATACACCACATTTTTTAATGATTTTGAATTTTCTAGGGATTAAGAAATACTATAATTTTTTCGATATAATTGCTTACTTATATATGCTTATATTGAAGTCTGAGTTACTTATTCATCTTTATTTTCTGTTTATATTTTACAAGATGAGCCGTAATATGCGATTTTAAGACAAAAACTATAGTAGATATCTTTATGAAATTTGGTGCATGTCTTCTATGCATAAAGATGAATTTTCTGATGTACAAACAATTTTATTATTTCTTCCAGTGGCGTCCGTACGGGTTCTGCATTGAATTTTTTGGGGACAAAAATGGTACGTCACTGCTTTCTCTTAAAATAAAGTATATTTTTGAAATTCTCATTTATTTCTGACTAACCTTGATATCTTGATTTTCCTTCGTCCGACGCAGGGTTTTCGTATAAAAAAGAAAATTCATGTTACTCAATCGCTAAAGAGCTGTTGCGGTTACTGTTGTGTGAAAATCTTTTTTTCAAGCTATTGAGTTTGTTTAATATAAATAGTTTATTAAATCAGGAATAAGTAACCGATTTTACTGTAGAATGAAAATAAAACAGAACTTTCAAGTGCCAATAATTACTTACCATATTAGAATTTCAGCGAGGATTTCAGCTTGCACCAACACTATTTTTATTTTTTAAGCGAAAACCATGCATCGGAGGAAAGATAATCAAGAGATAAAATTTGGTCAGAAATGAATGAGAATTTCAAAAATAATTTTTACTTTAAGAGGAAGCAGTTACGTGCCATTTTTTTCTACAAAAATATTCAATGCAAAACCCGCACGGTCGCCACTGGTAGAAATAATCAAACTGTTTGTACATCATAAAATGGATCTTGATGCATAAATGACGTGTACCAAATTTCATAAATATATCTGCAATAGTATCACAGTTATTATATAAAACAGATTTTTCTCTGATAACTTTACCGCCCTGTATCTCAAAGTTAGGATGTTTAGGACCAGTTTTTTTCTTAAAATAAGTCCAAGAATCACCCCCTTAAATATTACCATGTCATTAAGGAACACCCTGTATAGTTTTTAAATTATGGTTGCTCATTTGGAAAATAAAACATAGTCAACCATAAATAAGACAATAAATAAAACGTATAATATTTGGCCTAAATTAAACGCTTTGCATGTCTCACATTAATTTAGTCACATTTCTCGTAAATGCTTTTCTGACATTCCAGTACATTTATAATTGTTTCGTTCTCATTTAAATTTTTTATTTCTTCTATAATTTTTCTCTGAATGTCTTCAATATGGTTACTTCTTTCTCTGCAGACTGTATGTTACAAATAGATCTAATGGGAAGTATTCATGGGCATTAGATCTGGAGGGTTCGCGGGCCAGTTGATTGTTTCATGTCTACCCATCCCCACTTGATATTATATTTTGCCGAAGTGGTAGTACATCGAAAAAGTGTTCAATTTAATTTTTCAAATGTTCTTTATCTAAAGCTTTATGCCTCAAAATGCCACCCCAAACTTGTATTGAGGGACGCCCTTAAAAAAGCAATTGGCATCATCAAATAGAAATGTTATTTTTTGACTGTCAATGAAAAGAGAATTTGATCTAGAATATTACGGTAAAGAAAAACATTCCTATGTCACTATAAAATAAGAAATTGGGAACTACTTAGTAAAACAGGTAAAGTGCTAGCAAGCGAAATTAGCTGTAAAAATGTTGATTGCCTTGTTCAATATACTCAAATTCGTATCTTCGGAAGTATTGGAATGACGACGTGTAAACTATGTGTGTTATCACCCGGCATAAGGGATTTAGAGCCGTATTTGGATATTTATTTTACTCTTGAATATTTCACCCAATTTTGGAGAAAAAAAATATTTTTTTTTTTCTAAATAGCGCATGTGTATACAATGAAGCAGCCTTATTTAAAACAATTAGAATGGCCGATGTTTTGTGACATAAATAATTTACTATTTTTTTCTAAAAGTTTGTTTTGTTTTATGAACTACGAAATGCATTTTAAAACAATTTAGATTAGCTGATAAAATAACCCTTCAGGTTCTAAGAATGCAATTTTTACTAAAAGGCATAAATTGAAAGATTACTTATTATCAAGCTCTTGAAAAATTTAATAATTTTTACCGTTTAATGAATATTATTTTTTAAAGCGCAATCGCAAAATTAAATTATATTTTAATACGCCATGTGACAATCATATTATTTTATAAAGCCGTAAGTAGTAAAATATACATTTATTGAATTTTACGAATCTTTTCGTACGACCAAATAAAAATTTATCGTTATATAAAAAGGTTGTTAAAGGACTTACATATTATTTAGATTCGTATCCATATTTCATAATTCATTCACAAATTTAAAATTGTCACACATTGTTCATGGTACAAACAAAAATATATAATAATTAATGAAAATTAGTACACAATAATTGAGGCTTATAAAGTTTCATTCAAAATTGATTTTAATAGCAATATTACAGATCTGCATTGTTAAATTAAAGGCATGTTGCTGTCTTTCATAGAGTTCATGCGTATATTTGCGTGTTTTATTTCGCGCGTATTTTTCGCCGGAGCGTCAACTCGCAGCGCTTTCAGCAGGAAGTGTTCTCCAACGGCCCGATAAAAACGAACTGATCCGCCGCCGCTTTTCAACTTTTCATTCATCCTGAGAACTTTTGTATCTCGAAATGAGTCAGACAAAGACAGAAACGCAAAGATATGGAAGGAAAATGGTTCGTGTTTTCCGAATGACGTCAGACAAGTTTAAGGGAGTTGGTCTTCTTATTTGGATACATTGAAATGATACTACGCTGCAAAGCACACTCGTCGCAACTTGTCTCACGGAGGAGGAATAACACTAACAAGGAATTCCTATACTTTGCAATAGAACAAAACATGCCATGCGGTAATAGAAATTTTCGTGATCGCATCAGTAACTTGGAAACTGTCGTGATATGTTTATTGTGCAAATGGTCTATTTTAGGTAAATGTTACTCAAGGCAATAAACAAGTGTTAGGTTAGAGCCTTTTAGTTACTTACTAAACGTAGGCGTATTCGTAAACTGAATTTAACATAAATAATCTGACAAATTGACTTTTTCATAATTTATTTGTATTATGCCCGATAGATTTCAAGTAATCGCAAACCATAATGCACAAAACGCATACTTTTCGTTAAAATTCGTTCTTTTTTTATAAAGTTATAAAGCTACTAAATTTCTCTCCACCTTCTTGCTGATAAGCTTTTCACATGTTAAGGTTTTGTTTGTTTCAAAACCATAAGATACCTAGCCTTAGGTGAAATAAAAGTAAAATTATTTCAAAGTGCTATTACATTAAAAAAATACATATTTAGAAAATTGTATTCTTTAAAAAAAATAACCAAAATAAGCAAATACAAGTAGCGAAGAAAGTGATACTTTTAAATCAAAGTTGGTAAATACATGACAACATCATGTGATTATCGAAAGTGGTAAAAAAAATGCGAAAACTACCGAATACCGAATGTATCTTAAACATCCTTAAAGAATTTTAAATTTAAAATTTAAGCAAATTAAGTCAGAAATATTTTTTCAATTTTATTTTATTATTATTACTACTATTATTAAAAAGATATATGTTTTGAATATTGTATTCCTTTAAAAAGCCCAAACTAACCGAAATAAACGAATACGAATAGCAAGGCACATGATATTTTGGAATCGGAGTTTGGTATATACATCATAACATCACCTATTCATTTAAAGCATGTAACTAAATGTAAATTAAACATATTTCAAATACTTTAACTATGGATGACACGATTCGCTTCAAAATCGTGTTGAAAAATGTGTTACTATCAACGGGGGGTGACGTTAACCACCCATGGATTTTTGCGGTTTTGTTTTATATAATCGAAAGGGCATGTAAAATATAGTAGAGTAAGAAAATAAAACCTGCGGACAGAAAAAAAGATAATAATAATAATAAATAATATATCCCGACAATTTATTCAAATTTTCTTCTTCTTTAGTCCCAATTTATTTTAGTCATTTGAACCGATTCCGATACGTTAAATTTAAATAAACAAATAGGATCTCTTACACTTATGAGGTCATGTGGCAAATGTAGCATGCACTTTTTCGCAATTTGAGGCCCTATACTAGGATAACAGAAACATTTTCAATGTTAAAATTATAAGCACATAGAAGGATGCGCAATGGGAGCGTCAACCTCTAGCGTTAACGCTCAACTTATCAAGGAGGGTCTGGACCAATTTGTACTAGATAACATATAATTTCAAATATCATGTTTCAATAGGTAAGCTGATGACTGTATAAAAGTATTACCAAAATATAAATGTCAAGCATGTTTAGACAATTTTAACAGTTACCATAATGTACCTCAATTCACAATGCAAATAGAAAGAAATGGCCAAAGTTGTTGCTTAGATTTAAGTCTTCATAAAAAGTATTATTAAAATATGAATGGTACAGGGTCATTTTTTATATTTTCCCACCCCCCTTAACTTTTTTGTGCCACTGTGTAGAAAAAAAATGTAAATATGAAAGTTGTAGTGCTCGAGAAGTAGTTCTCAGAAAACATATTTTTGTCTATACAGGGTGTTGCAAAAAGTGCGAAAAACAAGAAAATATATATTTTTTAAATGGGACACCCTGTATATTTCTCCTCAGGACGAAAGATCTTTGTTCTCCGATTACAAAAATATATAATTTGTCTACATTTGCTTAAGCCATTTCCGAGCTATTGAACTTTAAAAGTTGAAAACATGAATTCAAACCAATTGAAGTAGCCTTGCTCGCCATTAAGAAAAATATGAAATATGTCAAAATAGCCATGAATGACAGTAACAAAATAGTATATTAAGATACTAGTTTTAAAAGACCATATTTTTTCGCAAGAGCACGAAGTTAGGAAACGACCCGCTTGCGGAGAGTTTCCTAACGTGGGAGTGCGCAAAAATGTCTTTTAAAACGTGTATTTTATGCTATTTGGCAGGTTTTTTAGTTTTTAAAACATTAATTTATTTTATTCTCGATCAGCACTTGAGCGGCCATCTTGTCATTTTTGACGTCTGTATTAGTAGAAATTCCATTCAAAGCGGTGTCGAAATTTTTGCTAGTGGGCCTTGACATTGAACAATTTTGTTAATATCATAGCAACTAGTCAACAAAATGCGTATCGAAAAGAACCTCTTTTCGACACTACTTCTACTTATAGTGTTATTTTTCAAAATGCGTTATACAGATGAAGAGAAATGTGAAATGTTACGTTTGTATTATCAAAATCGTAAAAATGCGTGTGCAACTAGAAGAGAATATAGACACATATTTCCTAATAGAGAAGTTCCAGACCGAAAAACTTTTAGTAATATAGAGCGGGGATTTACGCCACGAAAATCAGTTCACAGGAAAAAGCTAGTTGCCGTAGTTAATGAAAATGAGGAATTAGACATTTTGTTGCTTTTTCAAGGTAACAGGAACTAACTACTATTAAAAACTTAATGATTTACTAAACTAACACCCTTTAGAAAACCCGAACAGATCCATAGAAGATGCCCATGAGCATTTTCATAAGTCAGCAACCAAAATTCAAGATACGCTTAAAAAGTACGGGTATTATCCTTATAAAATTATGCCAGTTCATAAATTAGAAAACGCACATAAAAATGCGCGAATGATATTTTGTGAAAATATGTTACGAAGGAAGGAACAAGATCGTTATTTTTTTAATAAAATATTATGGACTGACGAGTGCACTTTTACAACTGCGGGCATATTTAATAGAAGACACACATTTTTGGGCCACTCAAAACCCACGAGAATTATCGGAAATAAAATTTCAAGGAAGAAAGTCCCTGAAAGATATACGCATTTTTTAAATCAGGAAATAGAGGTTCTCTTGGATATGCTTCCAATTCGCCAATATGCTCAAATAATATGGCGCCAAGATGGTGCCACACCTCACAATGTTATGCCTGTGGTTAATTTTTTAAACAATAGATACGAAATATGGATTGGTAGGCAGGGAACCGTCCACTGGCCACCGAACAGTCCAGATCTCAAGCCTTTAGATGCGTTTTTGTGGGGGTATTTAAAAAACAAGGTTTATGCTCAGAGAAGTGCCAATATTGAAGATCTCAGGGCGAGAATTTTATATTACATAAACGACCTTAACCAGAACAATGCAATTTTTATTATCAATGCAACAAATAAATTAGAAAGCGTCTTCCGAGATTGTTTCAATAGAAACGGTGGGCATATTCAACAATTGTAATAGTTAAGTTCTTTATTATCAAATATGTTAAGATATGTTTGTATAATAAAAAATTATTAAAACAATTGATTTATTTTATTTAAGTCAACTTTTAAAGTTAAATAGCTCGGAAATGGCTTAAACAAATGTAAACAAATTATATAATTTTAAAATCGGAGAACAAAGCTCTTTCGTCCTGAGCAGAAATATACAGGGTATTCCATTTAAAAAATATATATTTTCTTGATTTTCGCACTTTTTGCAACACCCTGTATAGACAAAAATATGTTTTCTGAGAACTATTTCTCCAGAACTACAACTTTCATATTTACATTTTTTTTCTACACAGTGGCCCAAAAAAGTTAAGGGGGGTGGGAAAATATAAAAAATGACCCTGTACACTAAGAAAACTTGGTTTTCAAGATATTTTAATTTCAATTTCGAACATCGCATGCCCCAAAAAAATCTGCAATTATTAGCCTCGTCCTTGTAATAAAATTATACAACTCTAATATAGAGAAAATGCCATAAATAAAACAGAAGAAGCGCTTAAACTTAACAACTATCCTATAAAGCTAATAGGTAGTATTTTCAAGAATCGCATTAATATTTTTACCACCAGAACCGCATAAATGTTAATCAAAAATAAAGATAAAAACTTTGTTCTTTACCATACATTTCCAAGTCTATCGGAAAATCTCAGAAATATCTTTATAATGTTACAGTTGGGCACGAGGAATAAAATAGTCTAAAGAATAGTATATTTTTAGCAAACTAAATCTCAGATTTAGAAAAAAAAGTGACGAAATTTACGAAATCCCATGTAACGATTGCATTGCGATAGCCTTTGCATTGGTCAGGCTAGTAAGTACTTAAAAAAAAGAATGATCACAGATTTGATAAAATTAATTAAACCGCGCTAACAAGCCACTGTCTGGAAAAAAGCACTCTTTTGATTTTGGAAAAACTAAAATTTTAAAAATTGAAACCCCTACGAAAAAGCGTTAACTACCTATATGAAATTATGCCAATTTCCAAAAAAAAAGCTATACATTCCAAAACAGACACCAATAATTTAAGTAAAATATATTACAATCTGCTAAAATAGTATAAATTAGATAAAGGTCTAAACATGAGATTCCCATTTCATAAATAGAAAAAAAGCAAATAAGTATAAATTCCTGGTATATTAAAGCCGCCAGAAAAAAAACCATGTTCAACTGATCTGAATAGTATATAATTTTACCAATCTTTCATTGCCATCGTGTACACATGCCAGTTTTAATATCTTCTTCAAATTTTAATGTAATCCTAAGTCTATATCTTACGATATGTTTAATTGTAATATCTTATGTGTACGCTGTAATTTGCGTGTATGAAAATCGTTTTTTTTTCAGTTATATCCCAAGATGGTCAACGTACGATCGAAACGTAAACTAAATATGTAAAAACAGCACACCTTTATTATTTTTTTCCATGGATCATTAACATTTAATACGAGACTTTACTAACAACATCAATACTAAATAATACACTAAACCTACATCGTCAGGTCGATACCTAAATTGCAATTCATGCCATCCAAAACCACAATGCTTATGATAGGTCTCATTGACAGAGCAATCCAATTGACCTCTCCTTAATATAGACCCGATGCCTTAAATCAAGCTAGAAGAGTTAAAAAGAATAACATTTTTCTAGAAATAAACAGAATAATAAAGCAAATAACTTTCAATTACTAAAAAAAATCCACAATATCCAAAAAATATATATAAGTATTGCAATACCATACCCAAAAGCAATATTAGAAACATTAAATTATACCCTTGGAAATACAGCATTACCGTAGGTCACAAAGGCAATCATTTGTTATGCCTATAACTTATATACATCTCTAAAGAGTAAAGTTCCTCCCAAGGACAGGCTAAACATCATCTATTCAATTCCGTGTCAAAATTGTCCAAATAAATACATTGGAATGACGATACAACTTTTAAGTAACAGGTTGAATGGACACAAGTATACTAATAGCGCAAAAACAACCCTACAATAAACATGCAACTTCCCAAAAACACGAATTTAATTACGCAGACACTAAAGTACTGGATATCGATAACAACTATCACTTACCTACTAACAATTAAGGAAATGAGGCACAAAAAAAAATAACGTAAACTCTAAAAAGACATTACCAATCTTCATTAAAATATATTTTAGCTTAATAAAATAATGCAGCCGGTTCCCTAATTACCACTCCGAATATATTACCTTATCTATTTATGGATGCATTTTTTAAATAATAAATAAAAATTAAATTGCTTCGCAGAACATCTGAATAAGTGGCAGCAACAACAGCGGTTTGCCATTTAAAATGTATATATTCAAGGCGCGTGCTATTTTAATATGCAATGTGTATAAAATTAACTGTTTTTATTTAAATGTATTATTGTCCTATATATGTATAAATTTACCAAAAATGTATATACAATGTATCGTATTAATTTATATAAATTTCATCAAAATCAACCTAGCATCTAGAAATAATCGAAAAAAAAATTCATTGTAACAAACCAAGGAAGAATGCCATTAAAATTTTAAAAAAGCACTCCATGTAGAGCGAAACGTCAAGTTTCTAAACACAATTGTAGTTTTACTAAATATACCTATACCCAAGAATATCAAAGCCCAAAATATTATTAAAACAAGGTCTAAGAGAACTAAATCAATTTATAAAATTAAATTCTGATTTACGCTTTTCTCCAAATTCCCACAAACAGCATCTGAATAAGCTCAAATTAACTAAAACTAGTCTAAATTAACCCAAACTAACCAAAATTGACTTAAATTAATTAGTAGCTAATACAACCTAACCAAGCTAACCTAAACACTGTTTATATTCAACAGTTCAATGTTCCTACTAGTATGACGCTCGCCATTCTACGCCAACAAAAGCGAATTAACTGCGACTAGGGTTAACCAACATGAAGTAGCATATGAACCGCTTCATATTTTAGTGCACTACATAGATCAATGTCTGGGAATCGGAAGATAACCTCATATTGATAATGTGTTACCTAATTTTTTTTTAAATTTGATTATTTTTGTGTATATTTAAAAATAATCTTAACTATCCAATTTCTTGATGAAGCTGAACAACAAAAACCTAGAATTCTGCTTCCAATCGTGGTTGAACCGTTTTCGTATTTACTATCACTTTTTAGCGTGAAGTGTATAACTAATATCATGATATAGTATACCAGGTTCAATTTCAGCTTTCAGATATAGGATTCTGGTATTCGATAGCTGAAGCTGTAGATAGGTTTTTCAAACGAAATATGAGAATATGACCCCATTCGCAATTTTTAACGCTTTTGAAACTTTGTTGATTTAACCTCGTGATCATTATTATCTTCGTTTAAAAAAAAATCCTGTTTCTTCTTTTTTAAAGCTTGACGTTCTTTTCCTTCTTGCTTTGAAACTTGGCAGTCAGTTTGACATAACTGGTTAAATATGTGTATTTTAATTTTCTTATGTTTTAAGGTAGATACTACAACGGGTTCTTTTCTGGTATCATTTTGTTTTGTTGAGTTCTGCTAAACTAGATAGTTTTCGGCAAGGGTAATTATTTCATTTAACTATTTACTAATGAATTTCCATTTCAAAAGAGCAATAACTAAAAGCAGACGTTAAGTAAGATATTGTTTAAGAGTTCACCCACTCAACTAGTTAGATAGAACATAAAATAAACTATGATACCTACTGACTATATAGAAGAATTCATAAAAAAAAAACAATTTATGGAGAAAGAAAACACATAACTCTGCAAAAGTATAGTTGAGGTGCTAACTAATTCCTTTGGAACTTCCTAAAATCATAACGTTTAGGATTTGAACAACTTACTGAAGATCTGAAAATAACTGAAAGAACGTAAGACCATAAAAATGTAATGCAACATAATAGCAGTTCTTTAGCACATTTTGTTCTATCCTACCTAAATGCGACGAAATGAATTATTATTACAATACGCAGTGATTTTAAAAAATTGTTGACCAATTAACTTATTAATTTAAAAATATAGTAAAAAAGTTATATGCAGCTCTTAAAATAGTAAATGAGGATCACAGACTCGAACGCAACTAAAATAACAATTTTAACTCTCCCGCAAAATACATAAAGTAAACATATCAACCACTAGACATAAAATTTGTCAACGCCATCGCCAGTAATAATAAGACTTTAATATTCAAACTATCTAACGGAACAA
>MU196748.1:1312-12067 GCA_016904865.1 Pissodes strobi | reverse complement strand
AAAACTAAAAATCTGGAAAAACGCCCGGTCCCGTTGATTATTGATTTAAGGGGAACAATTTTTATTGTATTTTCAACCTATCAACGTCAGTCCTTAAGAAGAGATGACAGTTACCCCCCAAATATTTAATGAGAAAGTGTATCAAGTGACAACTCATCTTGACGATATTTTTTACCCTGATTATAACCTTCAAGAGCTACAGACTTCAAAATAAGTCTCTGAAGGGGTGAGTTTCATCCCCAAAAATTGGAAAGGGTAGGTTTCTTTATTTGTAATTTTTTTCTTAAAAAATAAGTTTACGCTACTCGTGATAGAAAAAGTTTATATTGCTCAAATAGTGTAGGTCTTTATGAACTCCAAATAACTGTAGAAGTTTGAGAATATATGAAATATTTTAAAAAAAAAAGCATTTTTATTCAGCACCATGTAATACTAGAAAAATTAAAGCAACTTGGAAGATATGTGGCAAGCTAAGTGGCAATCTCCGATTTTGGGTAATGGGTTATTCCAAAAACTTAACATGATCGCCACTAGACAGACCTGATTTATGGTTTCCGGGAAAAAGGAAAAACCGATTTGTATGAAACCAGTCCTGAATCCTGTTGAAACGCCCCTACCCAAAGGAACATTCGTTGTATTTAAAGGCCAAGGCTCTTTGGACGTGATTGTAGCAATGGTGATTGATTTATCGCCGCCGTCCGTTAAGACCCTGTCAAGTTGACGTTGTTTGGTAGAAGGTTCTAAAGTACATGTTTGGGTTAGTGTGGTATCACAATTAAGTTACGACATTTCAATCAGGCCCTCGCATCCAGGAGTAAACCGTGACCGTTTAATAAATAAAAAAATCAATTAAAGTATGTGCCCTTACACTGTGCTCTACGCTCGATACATGCACATTACTCTTACAGAAAACATATGCATACCACCTAGTATACATGCACATACTAAATGTCCTTTGTCTTTGTAACAAGTTGAGAGCGTAGCGGGTAAGATCTGACCAAGACGTATGTAATATATCTAAATTTTAAGATACCCCCACGGAGATTACGTCACAAGGTTCTTTTGGGAGGTTGTCCCGAAGGAATCTTTTCGAGTCTCGTAGGCTCTTTTCGTGTCCCGTAGGACTATTGTACCATTTGATTCTTTAAAGATCATACCACCATTATTAGCCCAACTATTCGATTGCTATTAGGAGATAAAAGGGTTAAGGTTTACTTGCACATATTTGCTCACAATTACCTCCCAGTCCTACTCACACCAAATTAGGTTTGTAAGTTCGACTTTCTCTTAAAATAATGTCTAGCGGATACATCGTAATGAAATTAAGTGAAACCAAAGAGTTTACTTATCTGTAAGAAAACCGTCTCGCATTTGGCTCAGGAAGATTACTGAGATGCTCAATTTCTCGGATAATTGAGAAACTATACAAAGTGTAGCTGAAGGAAGTGTATGTTAAAATATGTGGAAATTTCAATGGGAAGCCAATCTCAAGCTTTGGCGAGTGGAATTGGACCAGCCTCAGTAGTGTGTTAACGAGAGTGAGTCCTCACGGAGGAGGTAATTTAAATCCTCCGTAAGGGCTCTCTCTCGTTGAATTCTCATCTCTCATCATGAAATAAGTTTCTGTCTTCCTATACATTTCCTATCCTTATCTACCATAAAGGTACAGATATAAAATATGAGTGTTAATTCGCCCTATATGTAATGAGCGTTCAGTTTTCAAGGTATGTTTTGTCTGTGGTACGTTCGCTTTTCGCGATGAGACCAAGGTTGCATTATAGTCTTAAGAAAAAGAGAGCGTCCTCACGAGGTGGAGTGTTGACCGCGATAACCGAAGCATAATTCAACAAGGTTACATATAGAGTGAATTAACAATCATGTTTTATATCTGTACCTTTAAGGTAGATAAGGATATGAAATGTATAGGAACGCACAAACTTATTTCATGATGAGAGAGATGTAAATTACTTCCTCCGTGAGGACTCACTCTCGTTAACACGCTACTAGTCTCTAGCCAAAAGGAGTTAATTTGGAAATATGTTGAAATTTGAAGGGGAAACCAGTCTCAAGCTTTAGCGAGGGGAATTGAACCAGTCTCTAGCTAAAACGAGTGAGTTTTAAAGACTCCGCTCTGCTTCTTGCTGCGGCTTTTAGGAGACGTAAATAAGTGTGCCGCATATTCCCAGTGGCCGGCTCGACCTCTTTTTACCTGCCTCTCAAAGGTTTACATAGGCGAATTTTATTATTTTTGAAGTTTTTTTAGTTAATTTGCATACCTAGGGTCAGCCTGTTTCAATGTTTAATATGGATTTACAACGGTAATAAAGCTGCAAGGTAGTTATCTCATCAGCAAATAGGATTTAGTTGGAGAAATGAGTATGCTTAGACAGATATAATTCAGTGAAGACAGCCATATTAGGATTGAAATTGGAATATAAAATTCTATGTAACAAGATCTCAAAGTGAGAGTTTACTAAAAATTAACAGTCGATTTGGCGCAAATCCAACGTTAACGGTAAGACAAAATGTGACCAAATTTTGTCTGTCATCGAAATAACTCTTCCAAATAATATCCATGAAAATTAGTATTATAGGCTCTCTATTAAATTTTAGATTTCAAAAAGTTCCCGTCAATATGCTCCGAAAAAATGAAGACTACACCGGCATTAAGGACAGCGTATAAATCAAGGCTTTATTCCCGGCTCATCGATGTTTAACCCTCTTCCCACTTGAGGAGAATTGCACGTTTCTGCGGATTTATACTTCAGCGACTTTGTGGTTTATTGCCTTATTCGATCCGAGAACTTCTTAATGAGGCTGACGCCTTGAAGATCAGACATGTGTTGGATGCAGCTAAGAATATAAACGGTCGGAATAATGGTGAAACTTAATTCAACCGATTCTACTTTAGTAAGTTATAATACTACTTATGAGTATTGTATTTGCTTTCATAGATGCCGCTAAGTATTAGGTCTTTAAATGCGCCCTGGCATCGCTTATAAAGGTAACGCCACTAAACTGCTGCCTATAATTCATGTTTTAATTACATTAAGGAGTTTGTTTACAAATTCTATAGAGAATGAATAGGTTTAGCATCGATTTTGAATTGGTTTGCAAAATATTTTCCTCAGAGTGCGAACCGAAACCCTTCCAAATTTGCTAAAATCCATACTTTCTATTGAACGTGTTCATTGCTTAACATAAGGCACTTTAAATGGTTCCCGTTGATTTCAGCTAAAATTAAATAAAAATAATTAAAATAAGCATAACGCCACATGACTGGCTCCTGGAAATTCAAGCACACAGAATTGCAAATTAACAATCCAGAACTAACTCTTAAGACCGACATTATCAACATCAAAAGTGGAATCTTTCAGGATGATCCCGTGAATCCGTGAATTCGCTGTGGTTTTGTCTAACATGCTGGACCCCACCAAATATGGATTTATTATCAAAAGAATTGAGAAGACGACAATTAAACTGAATTACTTACTCTATATGGATGCACTAAAGCTAATGAGAGCCACAAAGAAACAGCTGAATCAAATGTTACAGATTGTCGATTAAATTCAGATGCAGATGATGATATGTATCGCACCATTAACATAGTAGAGCAATCGAATTTTGCCCTGGAGTAAAACCAATATCCAAGCGTTACAACACCAACTAAAAGCAATGCTAACTGTTTCACAAAACCACCACCCTAAAATACCGTAGAAAACCACAACCGTTCCTCGACAGCACGGAGGAACAGGACTAATGGAAATTGCCAACCTGTGGAATCAACATAGCACTAATTTGCGTAAGTTCAGGAGTTGTCACTCCATAGGATTATATAGGAATCGACTTCCTTGCCCTCCATCTATGCCAGTGCTCATGTCCCAAGCCTCAGCACTCGACAAATGAGGTCATGCCAACAGATGTGCGTCGAACTGTATGGCTTGCCTCCGGAAGATTGAAATAGAAAGCTTTTTATTCATAAGTCAAGATCAGTAGGTTCCAACAAGAAGCTACCTGAAATGCATCATCAAAGATCCCCAAATAGAGATATGGAGTTCATGCAACAAATTACTGCAGGATATCAGCTTTTCTCTGCATCGGAATATATGGATAGCCATGATGATGTTGCCAAGATTATTCATCAGGACCTAGCCAGCATTCGTGTACTTCTCACCTAGGACCGGGTCCTTTGTTACAAATATAGACTTCTAATAGTTTATTTCGGAAATACCAAATGCCTAAAATATGCTCGAAAGAACGTTGGGAAGATTTCTAAGTGCCAAGAGTTGGAGGTGAGAATGGCGAAGCAGTGGCAGTTGAATCTCGTCGATATAGTGCCAATAACAATTTAATCACCTAAAGTTGTGCCGAAATGCCTACAATAAAATATCGAAAAGTTAATTTAACAGAAATCTCTATAAGTCTAGAATTCGAACTAATAAGATATATGTTAAAAATTCTAAACCAAGAGCTTGACGACATGCATAAATTAGGTGTGGTTGAGCCATTTAAAAGTCTATACAGCACTGCAATTCTTCTTGTACAAAAAATCAAATGGATAAATGAGATTTTGTTTCGACAGAAGATTTCTGAATGAGTGAACCAAATATGATTGTTATCCCTTACCTAATATCAAATGAATTCTTAAAGCGTAATACGTAATTCTAACTTCATTTCTTCTGTAGACTCTCGAAAAGCTTTCTGGCAGATTCCACTTGATAAAGATTCTCGTCTGTAATGGGTAGTGGATTTGTTTCAATTTACGTCCATTCACTTTGGTTTGTGCAATAACGCTCAAGTCCAAAGATGTCTTGCTTTCTATCGCGAAAATTGTTTGGAAGTTCATCGGATGCCCTCAAGATCGGAAGCATAAGAAGTGTCATTCCGCAGGATCCCATAACACGGAAAAGCTTCCGGCAGAGCTTAGTCCCGATGTTTGACGTATCTGGGATTAAATGAATTTCTCCCTTTAGAGCGATTGTGAAGCATAATAAAAATTATATTATGTACGTGTGAAATATATTGTTCCGTCCTTGGTCTAGTAATAAATTAGAAGATGACAAAAAACAAATCCATATATCAAAGGCAACAAATGGAAACCTTTTTCCTACGCCGTTGCCTCATTTGCATTTATCATTTAGTACTACTTACGCATGCAACCTAATGGTATACCCCTGCTGGGGATTGAATTGCAAAACATATAGATTATGGTTTTGCATGTTGTAGTTACTTGTAGCATTCACAAATAATATTTCTGATGACTGTGATTAGTGGTGCATAATGAAACGGCATAGTCTTCTTTGGTATGGATTGTCTTTTAACCTGTCCCCTCGTACTTTCCTACCTATCTTCGAACCCGTTTGGCCAGCGTGGAGGATTATGGCTAAAAGCCCCCTTAAGAAGCAAAATGGTGAATATCGAAAACGAAGGATATGGTCGCCAGGTGGTAAAATCCCACCCCTTCAAGGAGGGCTGCCCTATGGAATCTGGGGAGGACAGAATTCGCTAGTTATGCCACAAATTTCTAAAGCAAAACCTCTGTTACGAGTATGTTCCTATAATATCAGAACACTGATAGAAGGATTGGAAGAAAAATCCGAGGGAGGTCTAGGCTTCATCGTGCACAAGAGACACCTTGCAAATATAAAGGAGATCAAAAGTATCAGCTCAAGAGTCATTTGCTTAACGTTTAAACTAAACACGAGATATAGTTTAAAAATAATACAGGCTTACGCACCAACATCCGATTCGGATGACGGGGATATTGAAGTTTTCTATGAAGACCTAAACACCACTTTGCACGATAGTCCAACTCACTACACCATTATGATGGGCGACTTTAATGCAAAGCTTGGGAGAAAACAAGATGAAGCAGAAAGTTGCCTTGGAGATCATGGTTATGGAGAACGCAACGAGAGTGCATGTAAACTGTTGAACTCCATACAACAGCACGCACTATTGGCTCTAAACTCTTTCTTCAATAAAAAAACAACAAAACAAATGGACCTGGATAAGCTATTGTTTCACGAACAACAGAGAAATAGTCCAAGACCTCTTAGTACTAAACAACTTCACAACTGGCAGCGATCACCGAATGATCAGAGCAAAGGTAGCCCTAAACATAAAAAAGGAACGAATAAAACTCATGTCTAAAACTAAGTGCAACAAATGAGTATCTCCCGAAAACTCGGTGTCTTATCAAAATAAAATAGCTGAAGTACTGGGCGAGACTAAACATATCAGAAGATGGAGATATCGACATCGAGGAACTAAACGCATCCACAGGAAACATCATCAAATCGGCTGAGAAGGAACACTGCTCAAGAAGGGAAACCAAGACGAGAAGATCAGTCAACACTAAAGAGCTTATGAGAGCGAGAAATGAACTAAGAATTATGCGCAACTACGAGAACTCAATAAAGAAATTTCAAAAGCTGTGAGAAACGACGTTAGAAGATTTAATTCGGAGAACATAAATAAGATCATACAGGAAAACAAAGGCCTAAAAGTACTCAAGAAAAAATTGTCACAAGGCAAGAAGGATATCTGCAAGCTGAGGGATAAACAAGGCAATGTGAAAACAAACAGAGACGAAATCCTTGATAGTAGAGACATTTTATGCCGAATTATATAAAAAACAAACAGAAGGAACCCCTGGCGACAAAATTATAAGTTCTGAATCAAGGGTCGGAACATATCTCAGAGACCACAGTAAGCGAAATAAATGGAGCCCTTTCCGAGATAAAAAAAAAAACAACAAGACCCCAGGAGAGGACGGATTAGTTATCGAAGCAATTAAAATGGGAGGAAACAAGCTGCTGCAGGCTATAAAAACTCTTTTTAATGCATGTCTCTCAAAAGGAACTACGCCCTCTGAATGGAATAATGCAGTTATAATATTATTACACAAAAAGGGCGACATAACGAATATTGGAAACTATAGACCCATAAGTCTCCTGTCACAGGTATATAAGCTCTTTACTAAAATAATTACGAAAAGACTATGTCATAAACTAGATTCGTGTCTTTTTGTTAAACATTTGGATAGTTTTTTGAATTTTCCCCGATTCGTATCAGACAAGAGAACAGGCTGGTTTTCGAGCAGGCTACGGCACAAATGACCACCTCCAGGTTTTGAAGAACCTTATTGAGAAATGTGTGGAGTACAGTAAACCTCTAGTACTTATCGTCGTAGATTATGAGAAAGCATTCGATTCAGTAGACCAACACACAATGATGAAGGCTCTATCAGACTGCAGAATAGATTATCGGTACTCGACAGTTATCAAACATATTTATGAGAATGCTACTGCATGTGTCAGACTTCACGACAACACTGACAAATTCAATATTGAAAGAGGTGTACGTCAGGGTGATACCATATCACCAAAACTTTTCATTACTGTGCTCCAGTACATGTACAAACAAACAACTTTAGGTAAAATTCAGTTAGTTCCAATTTATTTTTGTCATTTGAACCGGTTCTGAGACGTTATAAGCATTTTTAATGTTTCTGGTTAGTTTTGGTTAGTCACCAAAATTCGGTTAATTTGGGTTAGTTTTAACTTACTTCAATATTTTTAATCTATTTCGATGCGTTTTAGCCCGTTTTGGTGGTTTTGGATACTTTTGGTTAGTTAGTCGTTCAGTCAATTTTCAGTAGAGTTCAGTTAGTTTTAATATATTTTAGTCATTTGAACCGGTTCCGGTACTTTATAAGCAATTTGAATGTTTTTGGTTAGTCGCCAAAATTCGGTTAATTCGGTTAATAAACATTCGGTTAGTTTCAGTTAGTTCCAATTTATTTTAGTCATTTGAACCGATTCCGATATGTTATAATCAAATTAAGGTTTAAATAAACAAACTAACACGATCTCTCATGCGTATGACGTCATGAATGTGGCAAATGTAGCATGCACTTTTTCACGATTTGAGGCCCTATACTAGGAAAACAGAAACATTTTCAATGTTAAAATGCATTTTTAGATTGTCAGACATGCAGAATTGATTGGTTAAAACAAAAGTTCCGATATCATAATAATAAAAAATTTTTCCATATGTGGCCAATATTCTGGCGGACACTGTATAACATTAGTTGGATTTAAAAACGATTTAACTATAACATTGTATCTGCCAGTTTTCACATTTAATTGAATTTCGTGCTTATTCGATTTTAGAATATGCAATAATTTTGGAAATAATTGTGCGGGAGTGTGCATTAAACAACATTTATACATGCCTTTCAGGATCCCGGAGAAATTTAAATAATTATTTTTCGCCACCGCTTCTAGTAGAACAATTCAAATAAAGGCACTTATAACCAGGCATTTTTAACAAATATAAACGAACTAAACGACAAGACTCGCGTGGCTCGCGTTTAGAATCACACTAGAGCTTGCCCTGACTATTTCTTGGGATGGCTGGTCATCCCAAGGAGGCGGAGCTTTAAAAGAATTCTTGTTTCATGCGCTAGGCGGGAGGTTTCGCATCTGGTGTGGGTTTATCTGGGACTATGTCGCCAGACGTAGGAGAAATTGAGCCTGATAACTATGTAAATTTTGCTAATACAACCGATAAATGGTCCCTAAACAATGATAAAGTTGTAAAAGAATGTTAGGACATTGCCGGAACCTCCTAAAAGTAGACTAACCCCGTGGCCATTGGCAACAAGGGTATTCCAGAGGGTTCATCTTGACTACCTTCAATTTGGAAGGACTAATTATCTGTTATTCACTGATGCTTTTAGCAAATGGCCCGAGGTAGTTTACGTCCCTAATATGACATCCACGGAATTGTTGAAGCAGCTTAGGAGAATTTTTTCATATTTTGGATTTTCAATACTGTGCTCCAGTACATGTACAAACAAACAACTTAGGTGTGAATATAAACTGTGAAAGACTCAATCACCTAAGATTTGCCGACGATATAGTCCTCATAGCCGATCGATTGGATGATGCCTTCTCAATGTTAAAAAAATCTTAATGAAGAGTCAAAGAAAGTAGGACTTAAAATAAATTTCCCCAAAACCAAGATCATGACAAAACTCGTGCTCGGTGAGGGCATATACATTAGCGGTATTAGGGTGGAAGAAACTACATCCTATAAATACCTGGGACACGAGATTTCCATTGGAAGAGATAATCAGACCCTAGAAATTCTTCGAAGAATAGGGCTCGCGTGGGCTGCATATGGGAATCTCAAATATGTGTTGCCTAACTGCCTAAAGAGAAAGATTTTTAACCAGTGTGTCCTTCCAGTCCTTACCTACGGAGCCGAAACACGGACTAAACGGACAATAAAGAAAATACGAATTACGCAACTAGCGATGGAACGATCAATGCTAGGAATCTCTCTCAAGGATCACATACCAAATACTGAAATCCGCAGACGATCCGGAGTTGCAGACGCCGTAGAGAGAATAACTGTACTAAAATGGAACTGGGCAGGACACATTGCGAGATCTGCTGATGACAGATGGACAAGACGAATTCTTGAATGGAGGCCTAGATTGGAAGCCTTCAGAAATAGAGGGCGTCCCCCCACCAGATGGATGCAGACAGCACAAGACCGAATTCAGTGGAAATTATTAAGGGAGGCTTACGTCCAGCAGTGGACTTCGATAAGCTGATTGATGATGATGATGATGACTATTTACGCTATTTGAGAAGACGTATTTCATTCCTCATAACTGTAGCGAAAAATGAAGCAACTTGTTTGATTTTTAGCTTATCTGTATTTCTGTTGCCGCCTTAGAGAAACTTGCGCCGCTTTAGGTCTATTTGATGGGTATGGAGATGAATTAAAAATATAAATTTTGTATTTACTTTTACCTTAGTACAAAACGTTGCCTAACTGGAAAATGAATCTCGAGGAAAATGAATCTCGAGGCGGCCTGCTTTGAGGGAACGAATCTGACTCATTTTCGAGTTAATGACATTTAAAATCAACACAGCTTATCGGCCGTTTTTTGATTTGAATCTTTATTAAAATGTTGCAATGACAGGATTCTCAATTATATCTACAATTTTCTACCTAATCATATTGTGAACTACTAAATAAATATCACTCTAGGGGTGATAATGGCGAAGCAGTGGCAGTTGAATCACGTGGAAATAATGCCAATAACAATTTCATCTACTAAAGTTGTGCCGAAGAGCCTACAAAGAAGCATTGAAAATTTAAAATTGAACAGAATTCTCTACAAGCCTAGAACTAGAATTAATAAGATCTCAGTGCGTATTGATACTGGTTATGTCAAACCGTTTAAAAGAAAGCAATATCCTTGTCACCTTACATGTTAAAAAATCTAAACCAAGAAATTGACGACATGCTTAAAATAGCTCTGGTTGAGTCATTCAAAAGTCTATACAGCTCTCCAGTCCTTCTTGTAAAAAATCAAATGGCGAAGTGAGATTTTGTTTTAATAGAAGATTTCTGAATGAGTGAACCAAAGATGATAGTTATCCCTTACCTAATATCGAAAAATTCTTAATGCGTAATGCGTAATTATAACTTCATCGTGTCACATAAGACGCTCCTACCGCTTGTTGCCTATGGAACTGACTTCGTTGCAGTAGTTGCTCTGTGCTCTTTCAGGAGACGGAGCTCAGATGTAGGTAGTTGGGAGAGATGGATAGAAACACTCGGTGTAAAAAAGGCTTGGTTTATTAACTTCAGGTTGAGTATATAAGGTTGTAAGTATTACCAAAATATTCGGGAATGCATACCTCGTAAGCCCCCTGGGATATTCGTCGC
>JAEQML010079268.1:0-12067 GCA_016904865.1 Pissodes strobi | reverse complement strand
ATGTAATTATGATAACTGTACTGGCGAAGGTGTATTGGCGAAATAAAACGTGTTACTAAAAATTAATCGTTTACAAGTATTTTGTTTTGTTTTTCATACAAATAATTATATTGTTAATGTTCTTATTTTAGGATCACGCAATAATTATATTATTTACGTATTATCCGTTGGTTTGTTTTCTAAAAGCAATAGAAACATAATAAATCGTTGTTTAATCGGGTATTGAACCCCATGAGTATATATAGGCCTATTGGTCGAACCTCACCAGTATCGCAACAAAGCTGACGTAAGAAGTCAGCTTCCAAGGGTGAAAAAATAATCGAGTTATCTAATGCTAAAATCAAAGCGGCTATTTTTCTTAACATTTTGATCGTCAGATGTTTATTTTTTTAGTTATTTCTAATATATTTAATTTTATTTTGTCACATAAAATTGTAAAAGGTATCTCTTAACCAAAGAAATTTTTGGCAATTTTAAATTAACTTAAGGGTTCTCGGGTTACCACATAGTCAAATGACGATTAAATTTTATTAAATAATTTGCCAATGCCACATTGTATTCTTTTCTTTTTCGATGTCTCTACCACGATGGTATGTTTCACATTCGAAATGTAAATGTCGCATTCGCATGTTACTGCAATACTATGCTAGACGTAGCGTGTCTATTGAAATGTTTATTTAATACGTTAATGAATATTGACTTGAAAAAATGTGCAGCGATTTACTTACTAAGGATATATAATGGACGCTCGATTTCCCAGGGTAATAACGGCGAAGCCTTTGCATTTTTCTTAAATCATAAACACACATCTAATACTAAACTGTTAGGATTTAAGCAAAAAGTTTGTATTGGCTCAGTTTTTGCGCGGAAAATGAATAGAAGAATAATTACATTTGACACACTCTAATTTTCAAAATATTAGTCTTAAGTGTACTATGCTTTTTATCTTCTTCTAATGCTATTTAATTACTTTCACCTCAGACTACAAAGAACTGAGTATGATGAAAGTTAAAAAAAAATCTAATGTTAAGAAAATTTGCAATTAATGATGCGTAGGCCAAAACGAGCTGTATGCATCGTCTAACTTAAACCTTAACTCAAATGCCGGAGAGTACCTAGTGATTTAACCTTAAACAGCGCAAGTCACAAAATATAAATCAGCTGGGAGGGAGCGCAACGTTGCCAATTCTTGGCAACGTTGGTCAAACGTATAGAATTACCCATGTATTTATGTTTCAGACAATTGCTTCCAAGGGGCCTGGTGGTCCAGTTGTATGATTCCATGTTTGTGACACGGCACCTCGGGTTCGATTCCCGTCGGTGATAAGACTTTTTTTTAAGGTTATGTTTGTTTCTTTTTTTATAGGCATTTGCTTCCATATCTGACAAAGCTTTTTTCTCAAGTCACTGTAACCACGCTTGATTTTTCTTGTAACACATTGTTCTGTACAAAATAACCCTAAAAAATTTACTGCTGAAATAAAAAATATCGACTCAGCAGCCTATAGGCTGTTGAGTTGGACAACACCTGATATATCAAAGAATTATTGTTCTTCTAGTGTAGTTATGGTTCTGTGGTGACCTTTTGTAAAAAACATTCTAGAACGCTAGATTCCATTTTTTGACGCCCTACTGTGGTTGGCAAATTTTTATTTAGCCAAAAAATACATTTTATTCGCGACTATATATAGTCCCGTATTTTCAAAAACAAATATCCGATATTTTGCTATATCGAAAAATTAAAACTCAGTTTTTCCAACTTTCTCCGATTAAGTTGTAACATTTGTCGACAAAATTTTGCGGTCCAGATAAATCAATAATTTCTTGTACCGAAAGGGATTTTGTCTTCTATTCCACACTGCAACACTTTCGATGGCTAACGAAATATATGTGATAACTTATTACCATACGATCTAAATTTAAAATAGCTTTACTCTGCTTTCGTTACTGCTAGTACCAAATACATGGCAAACTATTTAAAACACCACCATATAATATTACTAAAATATATGCGAAATTTCCAAGCTTGCTTTTAGGGTCCATAAAGTAAAATGTAAATATGAATAACAATTTGTCTACGAATTTCAGCTTTATGGAGAAACATTATGACAGCAGCAACAGCAACACCCAGCCATTATTTACTTTGAGGCGGACTTTATTCCTTGGAAAAATATTCCCTTGTTAAACCCAAACAAACAATATTTCAGAGAGGCTTTTTTAGTCTTATGAGAAAATGAAATTGATTCCACGAATGAGCCGATATAAAATATATAGACTGCAGCTAGCATGAGATGAAAATACCAAGGGGAAGCTTGCAGCTAACTAAAAGTTTTTGAAAGCGCCATGTTGTAATAAATTTTGGTATCCTTCTTAAAAATGACGTACTCCAAAATGACGGTCTACAAGTCATCTTTCGGTGTTCAGATATTCCTGGCATTAGTTATATTGTATATACAGGATCTGCCCAGATTTGGTTACCAAATGGGAAACTTTTTTATTTTTGATTTTATGAGAAAAAGTTATTCTTGATAAAAGTTGGTGCTTGGAAAAAAACTACTTTTGACAATTCTAAATTAAGGATAAGTTATACAGGGTACTTAAAAAATATAAAAATTAAGGTTAAAAAAACAAAAATTTTTGAATATCGGAAAACCCTCTGCAGAAAAATAAAGTTCCTATTAAGGCAAAAATAAAAGTCAAATACCATTTTTTCCAGAAGTGCATCGTTGCTGATAAAATTAAGGCCAAATTTAAGAAATGAGGATTTTTTCGTAATTTTTTTCAATAATTGTCATGAATTATCTCCGCAACAGTGCACTGCAGGTATTTGACTTTTATTTTTGCCTTAATAGGAACTTTATTTTTTCTGCTGAAGGTTTTCCGATATTCCACAATTTTTGTTTTTTAACCTTAATTTTTGTATTTTTTAAATGTCCCGTATAACTTATCCTTAATTTAGAATTGTCAAAATTAGGTTTTTGCCAAGCACCAACTTTTATCAAGAATAACTTTTTCTCATAAAATCAAAAATAGAAAAGTTTCCCATTTGGTAACCAAATTTTGATTTGGAATAGTGTGAGTTTTGGCAATACAAAGAAAATGTTTATTTTCGATTTTTTTGTCAATTTGGTTTTTTCACCCTCTACAGGGAGTTTAAAATTTTGAAAATTTCGAAAAACTGAAATTTGTAATTTTGACTTGGAATAGGGTGGAATAGCTTCCTCTTGACAAATGAAAGAAAATATTTAACTTTTATTTTCTCCTCAATTTGCGTTTTCCACCCTCTACAGGGGGTTGAAAAAATAAAAACCACGATATAGCTCAAATTGTGGAACAGCTCTTCGCTTTTTCAATATTTATTAGGCTTATAATAAATATTAAAAAACCCAGAACTCACCGCGGGGAGGTGGCTGCTCAATGAGTTCCATCCCACCCTCCCTCTTCCTAAACTCAATCACTGATTAAAGTCTTTTTTAGTTTCAAACTGGGGCATTGATTTTCATGAATCTATCTTTACTTTAACAAAACAATCCCTTTTATCTATGCCAACAACTGAACAAGAAGCTTCCGTCACAAACTTGACGCATCATTCCACCGCTTGGGTGTGACACGGATATGACTCACATTCAAACATTTCCTCAGGATGACTTGTTACAAAATGCTTGATATCTTCAAAATGCTTGATATCTTCAAATGCTTGATCTTCTATGCCGATATACACTGTATGTCGGCACAGAAGATCCGCCGATATACACTGTATATCGGCACAGAAGATCCCAACACAAATTTAATGCAGTTGACAATTTTTATTTTGAAAGTTTATGCTCCTATGTGGTTTGTAATAAAATTAAACACGGAGCAAAGCATGTTTTTTCAAAGTATAAAGGTAAGCCGATATTTAAACCAAGAGTTAAAAAGTATCATTGACTCTGTGATTCAGCGCAACTCATATTTTGCACATCCTGAGAACCTGCTGTTATGTATGTTATCCGGTTCTCGTAATTTTGTAAGAGAGCTTGCTCTTAGACTGATTATAAATGCGAAAAATAAAGCTAATCAACATAAAATTCGGATTTTCAAATTGCCCAAACTTAACTTTGACGCTGGTGACTACATCGATTTGATTAACTGACAAAGACTTTAATCAGTAAATCACTTGAGTTTAGGAAGAGGGAGGGTGGGATGGAACTCGCTGAGCACCCACCTCCCCGCGGTGAGTTCTGGTTTTTTTTAATATTTATTATTAGCCTAATAAATATTATATATAGGCTTTAAAACTCCTGATTAAGCGTTTGGTGAAATATCGGCTGGGTGCCAGATTGACAATAATTATGAAAGAACATATTGATTAGTTCGGCGATTTTGTTATAGGGGGCGCTGCAGTATATACAAATGTATATAAATCTAATTGTCATGTCAAAGTAGCACCCACCATATATGTTTTCATTCTGGCACCATAAGTTTGGCAACCCTGTTTTCTTTGGGAAGGGGTTTGCTTTTATCATTTTATAATAAAAGACTATTAAGATAATTGCAATGCTAACATTTCTCCGTCGCTTAAAATATCCGCATGAACGTCTCCACCTACGAAGCGGGACGGAAACTAAATTATCCTGAAATATGCAAATGAATAATCGATACTAACAACAGATGCCCAGATAAACCCACACCAGATGCGAAACCTCCCACCTAACGCATGAATCAAGAATTCGTTTAAAGCTCCGCCTCCTTGGGATGGCCAGCCATCCCAAGAAATAGTCAGGGCAAGCTTTAGTGTGATTCTAAACGCGAGCTACGCGAGTCTTTTGGTTTAGTCCGAGAGTGTTACGAAAAATAATTAATCTTTATTTTATTTTTGTTAAAAATGCCTGGTTATAAGTGCCTTTATTTGAATTGTTCTACTAGAAGCGGTGGCGAAAAATCATTATTTAAATTACCCCGCGATCCTGAAAGGTATGTATAAATGTTGTTTATTGCACATTCCAGCACACTTATTTCCAAAATTATTGCATGTTCTAAAATCGAATGAGCACGAAATTCAATTAAATCTGAAAACTGGCAGATACAACGTTATAATTAAATCTTTTTTAAATCCAACTAATGTTATACAGTGTCCGCCAGAATATTGGCCACATATGGGAAATTTCTTTATTATTATGATATCGGAACTTTTGTTTTAACCAATCTATTCTGCATGTCTGACAATCTAAAAATGAATTTTAACATTGAAAATGTTTCTGTTTTCCTAGTATAGGGCCTCGAATCGTGAACAAGTGCATGCTACATTTGCCACATTCATGACGTCATACGCGTGAGAGATCGTGTTAGTTTGTTTATTTAAATCTAAATTTGATTATAACGTATCGGAATCGGTTCAAATGACCAAAATAAATTGGAACTAACGGAAACTAATCGAAAGTTTATTAAACGACTAACCAAAACTAACTAAAATCACCATAACGGGTTAAAACGTATCGGAACATGTTACAAAAATTGAAGTTAGTTAAAACTAATCAAAACGAATCGAATTTTGGCGATTAACCAAAACTAACCGAAAACATTAAATTTGCTTATAACGTATCGGAACCGGTTCAAGTGACTAAAATAATATGGCCCTAACTGAAAGTAACCGAGAGTTGATTGTATGACTAACCAAAACTAACCAAAAGTAACTAAAAACACCAAAACGGGCTAAAATTTATCAGAACACATTACAAATGTTAAGTTGAAACTAACCTAAATTAACCGAATTTTGGCGACTAGCCAAAACTAACCAAACACATTAAAATTGCTTATAATGTACCGGAACCGGTTCAAATGACTAAAATATAATAAAACTAACTGAGATTTACCGAAAGTTGATTGAACGACTAACTAACCAAAAGTAACCAAAAGCACCTAAACGGGCTAAAACGCATCGAAAGAGATTAAAAATATTGAAGTAAGTTCTAACTAACACAAATTAACCTAATTTTGGTAACTAACCAAAAACATTTAAAATGCTTATAACGTCTCGGTACCGGTTCAAATGACTAAAATAAATTCGAACTAACTGAATTTTACCTAAAGTTGATTGAACGACTAACCAAAAGTAAGTAAAAGCATCAGATCGGGCTGAAACGTCTCGAAATAGATTAAAACTAACCCAAATTAACCGAAATTTGGTGACTAACCAAAAATAATCAAAAACACTAAAATGGTTTATAACGTATCGGAACTGGTTAAAATGATTAAAATAAATTAATACCAGCTGAAATTAACTCACAGTTGATTAAACGACTAACCAAGACTAACCAAAGGCACCAGAAAGTGCTAAAACATATCGGAACATATTAAAAATAATAAGGTAAGTTGAAACTAACTTTAATTAACCGAATTTTGGCGACTAACTAAAATTAACCAAAACAAAAAAATTGGTTATGACGTAGCGGATCCGGTTCAAATGACTGAAATAAATTAAAACTAACTAAAACTAACCGAAAACTGATTGAATGACTAACCAAAACTAATCAGAAGTAACCATAAACACCAAAAAGGGCTAAAACTTATCGGAACTGATTAAAGGTATTAAAATAAGTAACTAACCCAAATTAACCGAATTTTGGCGACTAAAAAAAATGTACCAAAATATTAAAATTGGTTATAACGTATCGGATCTGGTTCAAGTGACTGAAATAAATTAAAACTAACTAAAACTAACCGAGAGCTGATTGAATGACTAACCAAAACTAATCAAAAGTAACCATAAACACCAAAAAGAGCTAAACCTATCGGAACTGATGAAAGGTATTAAAATAAGTAACTAACCCAAATTAACCGAATTTTGGCGACTAACTAAAAATAACCAAAAACGTTTAAATTGGTTATAACGTATCGGAACCTGTTCAATTGACGAAAATAAATTGGAACTGGTTGAAAGTGACCGAATGTTGATGACTAACCAAAACTAACTAAAAGCACCAAAAGTAACTAAAAGCACCAAAACGGGCTAAAACGTATCGAAATAGATTAAAACTATGGAAGTAAGTTAAAGCTAATACAAATTTACCGATTTTTGGTGACTAACTAAAAACACTAAAATTGGGTATAACGTATCGGAATTGGTTCAAATGACTAAAATAAATTAAAACTAATTGAAAATTAGCTTTCCTTAGTGCTTTTGTTTACTTTTGGTTAGTTTTGGTTATTCGTTTAACCTACTTTCGGTTAATTTCAGTTAGTTTTCATTTATTTTAGTCATTTGAACCGGCTCCTATATGTTATTACCAATTTTAGTTTTTTTGGTTAGTCATTCAATCAACTTTCGGTTACTTTCAGTTAGTTCCAATTTAGTTTCGTCATTTGAACCGGTTGCGATACGTTATAACCAGTTTAAATGTTTTTGGTCAACTTAAGTTAGTCGCCAGACTTCGGTTAACTTCAACTTAATCTAATATTTTTAATCTGCGCCGATACGTTTTAGCCCTTTTTGGTGCCTCTGGATATTTTTGGTTAGTCGTTCAATAAATTTTCGGTTGATTTCAGTTAGTTCTAAATTATTTTAGTCATTGGAACCAGTTCCGATACGTTATAATCAATTTTAATGTTTTTGGTTGGTTTAGGTTAGTCGCCAATATTCGGTTAATTTGGGTTAGTTTTAACTTACTTTAATATTTTGAAGCTGTTCCGATAGATTTTAGCCCGTTTTGGGGCCTTTATTTGCTTTTGGTTAGTTTTGGTTAGTTATTCAATCAAGTTGCGGTTACTTTTAGCTAGTTTCAATTTATATTAGTCTTTTGAATCGGTTCCAATATATTTTAATCAAATTTAATGTTTTTGGTTAGCTTTAGTTAGTCTTTGAAATTTGGCTCGTTTTGGTTAGTTTTAACTTATTTTAATATTTGTAACCTGTTCCGATACGTTTTAGCCCGTTTTGGTGATTTTGGTTACTTTTGGCTAGTTTCGGTTAGTCGTTCAATCAACCTTCGGTTAGTTTCAGTTAGTTGCAATTTATTTTAGTCATTTGAACGGATTCCGATACCTTATGATCAAATTTAAGTTTAAATAAACAAACTAACACGATCTCCCACGCGTATGACGTCATGTGGCAAATGTAGCATGTACTTTTTCACTATTTGAGGCCCTATATTAGGATAACAGAAACATTTTCAATGTTAAAATAACCTTAAATCGGCATACAATAAAGCGTATTAAGGGAATTTCTGTAAAAAAGTCAGAGCAGCCATAATAACACAAGATTTCCATGACCGCCTGTTGGGAAAAAAGAAAGTGAATGTTTATTGCAAATTTTTATTTTTCCTGAACCACTCCACCAACAAAACACTTTTTCATTTAATTGGTGCGGACCAACTATTTTAATTTTGAAGAACGCTTCTATAATCATACCCAGATTATTTGGTGCAGGCCGTGTATAACCGCCACGTCAAGGTTAAAGTTGGCTGGCGAGGAATTTGCCGATCTTTTGCATCTGGTGTGGGTTTATCTGGGACAGAGGGATGATATTTTTCAAGCGGCCGGCGGCCACTTGTTACGAAACAAGTTGGCCTTGACCACTTTGTCCGGATTTCGTTTGCGATTGTAGTTATGATAATATAATTTTATAATAAAAAGATAAATCTAGTGCTTCTTACAAACTGCCAATCAATTGAACCGATACTTAAATAAAATATTCATATAAACTGCAGGTCATTTGAGAAGTTAAATCTAATGTGCTATTGGTCAACTGAAATGATGAATTGAATTTTGCCGATAAACTCTTGTTAATTGAAACGAAATTTTTAATATAAATTGCATATAATCTGCTGGTCAATTGACGTAATCAATGAAATTTTTCATATAATCTGTTGGTAAATGAAAACGACCAATTGATTTTGTTCATAAACTGATAGTCAATTGAAACGATAAATCTAGTGTTTCTTACAAACCGCCAGTCAGTTGCTATTATTTTAATATAAACTGCACGTCTATTGAGAAGGTAAACCTAATTTACGTATACATTATTGGTCATCTGGAATCATTAATTGAATTTTGCTGATAAACTCTTGTTAATTCAAAGGAAATTTTGCAAATAATTTGCTGGTCAATTGAAATGATAAATTAACTTTTCATATAATCTTCTGGTTAATTGAAGTAATCAATGAAATTTGGCATATAAACTGTTGCTAAATCAAAATTACCAATTGATTTTTCTTATAAACTGATATTCAATTGAAACGATAAATCTTCTTACAAACCGCCAGTCAACTGAAACGACACTTGAATTAAATTTTCATATAAACTGCAGGTGAATTGAGAAGGTAAATCTAATTTACCTATAAATTATTGGTCATCTGGAATGATTGAGTTTTGCTGATAAACTCTTGTTAATTCAAACGAAATTTTGCATATAAACTGCTGCCCAATTGAAACGATAAATTAACCTTTCATATAATCTACTGGTCAACTGAAGTAATCAATGAAATTTGGCATATAAACTGTTGGTAAATCAAAACGAACGATTGATTCTTCTCATAAACTGACAGTCGATTGAAACGATAAATCTAGTGCTTCTTACAAACCGCCAGTCAATTGAAACGGTACTTAAATACAATATTAATATAAACTGCAGGTCATTTGAGAAGTTAAATCTAATGTACATATAAATTATTGGCCATCTGAAATGATGAATTCACTTTTGCCTTTAATTGAAACGAATTTTTTAATATAAATTGCTGGCCAATTGAAACGATAAATTAACTTTTCATATAATCTGCTGGTCAATTGACATCATCAATGAAATTTGGCATATAATCTGATGATAAATGAAAACGACCAATTGATTTTTCTCATAGACTGATAGTCAATTGAAACGATACATCTAATTTCTTACGTATTGTCAACAAAATTGTCTTATAAACTGCAGGGCAATTGAGAGCAAATCTAATTTACGTATAAATTATTGGTCATCTGGAATGGTTAATTGAATTTTGCTGATAAACTCTTGTTAATTCAATTGCTGGCCAATTGCAACGTAAATTAACTTTCTATATAATCTGCTGGTCAATTGTAGTAATCAATGAAATATAAACTGTTGGTAAATTAAAACGATCAATTGATTTCCCTCATAAACTGTTAGTCAATTGAAACGATAAATCTATTTTTTCTTACAAAACGCCAATCAATTGAAACGATACCTAAATAAAATTTTCATATAAACGGCAGGTCAATTGAGAGTGTAAATCTAATATAAGTATAAATTATTGGTTATTGACCTCTTATATGAATAACAACATCTATTTTTACTCATATTTTCAATATTACCTGTTTTCAAATGATCCATAGAGTTCATTTGAAAATTGATAATGTGTTTATTCATATAATAGTGTCTTTAAGGGCGTGGGATTGGTTTAACTTAAAGTTTCAGTGAAACTTTTAGCTTAACCCATTAATGAGGGCATACATAAACTTAAGCCTTTTTCGTTTTTCAAGTTTTGTAGACGAACAATATTTTTTGTAAAGTATTCCTTTCTATGTTGTTTTGTCACAATGTTTGTCATGTTTTTCTTATGTTTTTTATTTTAATTTAGTTGAAGGACACCTATTTTGTTTGTATGTATTTTAATAAAAGTTTCAAACATACTTTTTGTTCTTTTTCCATTCAACAAAAAGTAGTAAGAATATCTCGTAATTACAACGAAACCTCGACACCATGTAGAGCGACCTATTTTATTTTTGTGTTGGATAGTGGACAAATTAATCATCTGGGAGGACAGATGGTTAATTTGTCCACTATCCAACACTCTTTCCTTTCACAGGCGCTTTGGATAGAAATAACTGGAGAATATGATTATTACGTTAGTGGCCTCTAAGCAGATTATTTTCCCCGCAAAATATGAGACGACTGAACGAGGGGAAAAATTGAGAGGAAAAATGGCACGAAAATTATTTGTGTTATATCTTGGCGATCAAAGTTGTATTATTCCTTTAATATTTTGAAAGGAAACAACGCTAGAAGAACGAATGCCGGTAATGAACGCTGGTGTATGGGTAGCTAATGGGAAATGGAAAAATTAATATTTCAAATAAATACGATACGTCTTTGCTTTTGGGTCATCAAAAACTCTCAAAATCGCAAATAAAAAATCCAGGTCCGTGTTTAAAAAATTAAAGTGTATGATGGTTCCAAAAAGACAAAACGTTGCATCGAAAATCTGACTTGACAGAATCATTCTACGTAAAAAGTTGCTCTAGAAATGTTATTTCACATTTTAAAAATTTGGACAAATAATGGAATTAGACGACTTTTTCCAAACAGCAACTTTTCAGGTTTTCAAAATATCTCAAAACCCAAAAGAGCTGGAAATGCGAGACAAACGGCAGTCAATTGCAAATAGAATTGTATAAAACTTTCCTCATTAAACCTTTTTCTATCTTCTATAGTTTCCGAGATTCCAATACTGTCATAACCAATTATGGACACACTGTATATGATATGATATATTGCAAACATATTTTTCTGATAATTTCTAATCTTTATGGAGATATGGAAAGGCTGAAAGGTGCAACTATACGAGAAGCATCGTTTCATTCATGCTATTTCTAGTTCAGATGTTTCCAGATTCTCCAAGAATTATCGATAATGTTCAATATACTTATAGTATGGAAATTTTTCTAAGGTGCCACTTTGACTGCTATTAACACAATTTTATACATTTGGTGTCAGATTGACTTGTATTATCACAAGTTCATACATTTTGGTGCCGTTTGTACCAAGGTTATTGAAGGTGCTAAAACACCAAATGTTGCTTAGATACATATAAAATGGTAGAATATCTTGGCAACACTGTAGGGTGTCAGGTTGACTACTGGTATCACAAGTACATACATTTTGGTGCAGTTTAGAATGTGAATGTGATCTGGTTTTTGTCACTTCCACTATAAATTCTTTTAAGACATAAATTTTATATTCTGTGAAGCAAACACAAATATCTAAACAAGACAAGGACAAGAACAGTATTGCCATATTTCCTACTTCGGGTTATTATGCCCTCTGACCATCTCTCTTGTTTCATTGATTACGCTTGAGTAA
>JAEQML010079267.1:0-12067 GCA_016904865.1 Pissodes strobi | reverse complement strand
GCTTTTCAACCATCTTCCGCCGGGCACGGGAAATTACCAGAGTGTAATTAGGTTTAAAAGCCAGTTAAAAGAATTTTTGATGTCAAAATGTCTTTATTCCATTGAAGAATATATGGCGCTGGAACAGTAGATGTGCTTCTTGTGGGTTGCTTATCCTGTGTTTTATTTAGTTTTAAGGCCTTAGTTATAGATTTTTAGCTTTAGGTTTCTTTTTTCTTTGTATTGACTATTCCTATACAATTTTATATTGTCAAAAGGAACATATAATAATAAATAAATAAATAAATAAATAAATAAATATTTGAAATGGAAAAGTATCAAACATAACGTTAAAAATGTTATCCGTTAAATCCTATAGCTTGCCTTTAAAATAAAACTGAAATATCTAATAAATTAGTAGGCCATAAGATATTTTGTAAAATTGTCTGTAAATTGCTGTCATTTACAATTTTTTTTTTGGGGATTTTTCTTTCCAGTAATGCATTTTTAGTACTTAAACGACTGAGTAAATGAAATGAAAACGAATTTTTGCAAATTTGTGGTTGGATTACTAGGATTCGTTTTAAATAAGGCATGACAGTATAGTATATTATATTATATGACTCATTCTGACGTTATGTTTGGATGCTTCCTACGTTTTGATGGTATTTATTGTGTTTAAAGCTATTTTTGCGATTTACTTTGATTTGGAACATCAATATCAATTTATTTCTTTAGTAATATTATTGTAGATATTGTGTTAATTCATATAGTGTTTAATTAGATATTTAGTGGTAAAGGTGTGTATTTTGGATTAAAGAAGCAAAGTAAACATGGTTAGTTGTGCAGCTTGTGGCCCTTCTAAAACTCCAACAAATTCAGAACTTGGAATAACATTTCATCGGTAAGTAGGTATTTTACCCCTTATTTTTCTGGTTTTTACCATTTAATAAAGCAAAATTATAAATTGTCTAATTGTTAACAAATAGGTGACAGATCTAATTATGGGCATACCCGTAAAAAAAATTGCATTAAAGATCAATTTTTGCAAGAACATTGGACAGTGCTAAAAGAAATAAATACTTTTCTTTTATACTTGACATGTTAAAGTTTATACCTACTGCCAATAAACTGCTAAAATTAGTTATTTGAATATATTTAGGCATTTGAAATGCAGAAATAAGCAAAATAAGGTTAGATAATAGTGAGGTAGTTTTGAAGTGTACTTCTTATTAAAAAAATATGTATGTACTACCTAATTTTATTGAAGAAGCACCTTTCAAAACTAACGCACTATTCTCTAACCATATTTTGCTTATTTTTGCATTTCAAATGCCCAAATATATTAAAAAAACTAATTTTAGCATTTTACTGGCAGAATAAACTTTAACATGTCAAGTATAAAAGACAAGTATTACTTTTAGCACGGTCCAATACTCTTGCAAACATTGATTTTTAATGCTATATTTTTTAGGGGTACGCTCATGATTAGATCTGTCACCTATTTGTTGACAATTAGACAATTTATAATTTTGATTTATTAAATGGTAAAAAACAGAAAAATAAGGGGTAAAATACCTACTTACCGATGAAATGTTATTCCAAGTTTTGAATTTGTTGGAGTTTTCGAAAGATCACAAGCTGCACAAGTAACCATGTTTACTTTGCTTCTTTAGTCCAAAATACACACTTTTACCACTAAATATCTATATAAACACTATATGAACTAACGCATTATCTACAATAATATTACTAAACAAATAAACAATGTTCCAAATCAAAGTGAATTGCAAAAAACAGCTTTAAACACAAGAAATACTATCAAAACGTAGGAAGCACCAAAACATAACGTCAGAATGTGACATTTTATGGTTCCTCCGCAGCCTCCTCGATCTCTCAGGAGTTCGTCGCACGTATTAAGTGTCAAACGGCGCACAAGCTCCTTCCTTTCTCTTCTTTATTCTTTGGAATTTACTCAAGTCATTACAGGGTTTCTATGGAAACATCGGTAAATGTCAGTCGTCAGTGAAAATTAAGCAACCGGAAAAAGTTAAAAAGTTTATTTTCAATCATTATGGGCTATAATCAACAAGAACAACTTAATATATTTATGGCATACGTTAAATGTAATAAAAATAAGAGGGAAGCTAGGACTTTATATGCAGGGTTGTATCAGAACCTGCAAGTTCCAAGTTTGAACACCTTTGCGAGAGTCTACAGGAAGATAATAAATTCTCAAGATTTTAAAAGAAAAAAGAAGGACAGTACGACAACCTGACGATCGTATTTAGCTAGATGTTTTTCTATATTTTAATGGTATATACAAGACTTGATTTTACTAATTTGTTTCTAAACATCAAATAATTTAAAAAAAATCCGACTCACTCTATACCTACAGCATGTGAAGCATTAAATACCACATTTTACAGAGCCCAAAGCACACTCAAGAAGTTCAAATACAAACCTTATAAGTTTTGGAAAGTTCAACAACTTTCCGAAGAAAATAAACGCCAACGACTTGTTGTTGAATGCTATGTTGGAACAACTACGCATGGATGACACTTTTTTTGACAGAATAATATGGACAGACGAAGCATGCTTTGCAACAAAAAGTGTCTATAACAGACATAATACCCATTATTGGAGTCAAGAAAACCCTCGCCTTGCTAAAGCTGTTAAAACATCAAGATGGAAAGCTTTCAGTGTTTGGTGTGGCGTTGTTGGTGATAGAATATTAGGGCCTATTTTGTACGATGGTGGTCTAACTGGTGATAGATATTACCAATTTCTCACTGAATAAATAGAGAACTTTTTAGATGAGTTACCGCTTAACATACTCAACCGATTTATTTGGCAACAAGATGGTGCCCCTGCTCACAAAACGGCAAACGTGACTCACTTCTTAAATGAAAAATATGAGACTTGGGTTGGAAAGAATGGTTCAATTCGATGGTGCCCCAGTTACTTTAATGGTCAGGTCTTTCTGGGGATGGCTTAAAGAGCGAGTGCATCGATAATAATACACATTCCAGACTTAAGCAGATTTAAGGCAGAAAATTTTGGAAGAAATACAGTTTATTCGAATCCTCCAGAAGCAGTCGTTGAGGGATGCCGTCCACCACTTAAAAACGTGTTATCGTCTTTGTGTCGAACAAAACAGAGGTCAGTTTGAACACCTGGTAAAGTGAATATTCAATATTAATTCCACATTTTTGTAATTAATTCATTAATTTTAGTTTAATATAAATAATGCTTAGGTTGTTCTTTTTGAGTGTAGCCCATAATGAGTGACGATAAACTTTTTTCACTTTTTCTGGATGCTTAATTATCACTGACGACTGACATTTACCGATGTTTCCATAGAAACCCCGTAATGACTTAAGTAAATTCATATACGAAGGGCGTAGAAAACATATTAATAGTGCGATTTTCAATCATCCATAGCGCGAAAACAGTTGAATGTAGGTATATGTTATATTAAATGAAATATACTTCAAATTTTACGTAAAATCAGAGTATGTAACATTATATAGGGCATTCCATTAAAAGAAAACCTAAGTTATTCATTTTTGACGGCTTTACGACTTTCGTTTGTTTTTTCTGATATCAAATTCCAGCGCATTGAGCGAAATCCTACAACTTTCCTAGTTTAAACGTTTTTCTAATCCTTTAAATAAAAGTTATCTATTGGTCCAAATATAGTCAATAACCCTGTACATAATAACATGTGCTTTGTTTTAAAATGTAATTTAGGGCTCGGTCTGGGAATTGTATTCGACTAAATCAAATATTCGAATGTTCGACTATTCTAAATCTAAATTAGAATTTGTTGTTAGTTGAATAATCGGCAATTCGAATATTCAGCTGTTTAAATATCCGAATAAAATACTAAATTACTATTCGAACACCTTATATTTTATAAATTCCGCGCCCTACAGTTTATAGTATAAGTATATATTATTTCCAAAGATTTGTAAGTAAAACCAAATTATTTAGAAGAAATATTATTTTTAGCTCTAATTAACCTAAAGTTCGTTTCATAACTAGAGGAAGTAAAAACACAGTAATAAAATATCCAAAAAGCCGAGAAAGGTTCAATTTTACAACATTGTTTCGGCTATTCCATAGGCGTAGTATCTGCTTTTCATTTTTTGGTTTCATACAAATATTATTGCTCACTTACTTGCCATAATAACCTTTATATTAGAGGGCAGAGGGCAAATGACTTAAGAAAAACATATCACTGTTTAGTTATCTTCTAGTAAGAAGTGAAATAGTTTGTTCGTAAAACCGGCTTGCGTCTCTGATTTTGTTGCTGAGAACTCTACAGATACTTGAACTATTTGTAGACTATGGTATAACTAAGGCTGTGGTTGATGCAAATGGTGCAATGACCGGACAGAAAACTAGAGGCGTACTGTCTATAAATGAGAGAGGTCCTCTGTCTATAAATTAAGAAGGTATTATTCTTAACGTGTACAATGCCCTTAAACACCAAAACGCAAGATCCGGTCTTGCAAAGAATTAAAGATAGTTGAAATGTGTTCCTAAAAAGACTGGGATCGGAAAGTCAATAATATCGTTGTTTGAATAATCCCCTTTACTCAAACAACGACAATATACAGACTATCGTGGGAGGAAAAAAATGACCAAGGAAGAAGGGCATCGATGATGATACAAGAAATGCTGTAAGACGAATTCTATATCCAGTTTATGTGAAGAAATGCTCATCGTGTGTAAATTACTGGCCGAGGTGCGAAGAGAGGAAATCATCCCACCTATGAGCAAGACGAATGACGCGACGCGACGGTTCTTAAAAAAAATAATTTCCGTTACCAAAAACTGCAAAGTAGAAAACCAATTCTGGTGGAAAAGAAAGAAATTATTTATTGGCGAAGACGATATTTATTATTTGGACGAAACTTGGGTAAACGAAGAATACACGGTTGGCAAAATATGGCAGGATAAAAATATAACAACTCCGCGCCAAATTTTCATAGCACGATGGAATTAAAACACCTTCAGATACAGGAAGCCAGTTAATAATCACACATACTGGTAATAAACATGGTTTTGTGGAAGGCAGTTTAGTTGCATTTCGGTCAAAGAAAATTGGTGATTATCACGAGGATATGAACGTGGATGTTTTCGAGGAAATTTTGAGAGAGATCTATTCCTCCTCAGTCAGTTATCGTTATGGACAACGCAAGTTACCACTCCAGAAAACTTTGTTCTTGGAGAAAAAACGATATTATCCGATGCTTTTTTTTTTCAAAAGAAATATGAAAGATACGATTAAAAAGAATTTACTTGAAATCGATAATTTAAATAAGTCTCCTTGTACAAAATATGTGGTTGATGAAATGATTGTAAAATGAATAAAATGAAATAATACAGTACTTTGCCTTCCTCCCTACCGCTATGAATTGAATCTCATAGAATTAATTAGGGCTTAAATTAAGTTGAGTGGCAGTGTTACTGCATTTAAAATGAAAGACGATGAAAGTATTTTCCAGGAGGTTTTAAAGCAAGTCCATTCTCAAAAGTGGAGTAAATGTGTACTAATTAAACTACTAGATCAGTCTATAGAACCGCTTATTATTTCTCTGGATACCAATGGCTACAGTACGACAGACTACTCAGAAAGCGAATAGGACTATTCAGAAGACGGCTTTTCACTTCTTTTCAACGCTAAATTGTGAGGTGAAGAATTGCTGGAAAAATGCCCTTTTTAGGGCCGAAATATAAACGCTAATGAAATTTCGTTTTCATTATTCAGTTATTTATAATAAACACTTGTTGGTATCCCACTGGCATATCGATTTCCTTCAGAACTAATAAAATAATAATATCAACCATAGATTTTTGCAACAATTTTTATTTTTGATACATACATGAAAAACATTAAAATATTTAACATTTCACGAAGTATTTATTATATTTTTATATATAAGTTACATCATAATTATTATATTAGATTTACTAACTTTTCTGGACAATATGCGATAATTGAAAATTATCAAAAGTAAATTAACTTTTAAGAAGATGAATTATGCAATTATATAAATCATTTTTAGCTTCAGCCGTGGAAGGGCGTTCTCTTTGCAACCACCGCCGGGCCTATAAGTTCTTCATAGATTCCGTATCTCCAAGGTGCCACTTTCCCGCATTTCCATGCGATTCCTATGACAATTTCATTGCTGGAAAATGTTTTCCATGCAGTGACGAAAGGTAAACTTATCCAAATATTTATACTTATTTTTGTAAAGTAAACGTTGTTTAGGTTTAGTGCGATTGACCATAAAGAAAGATTAAGTAATTGGTTACTAGCATGAATATAACTACGTTTAATATATGTGAAAAAAAGTAAGATAAATTGGAAAATAACTAAACTATTTAATGAAATTAATTCTTAAAAGTTTCTGGATATTTAATGTACTTCATAATATGTAGGAGTTCTAAATTGACATATTCCCCTTCAAGGTTTCATTGCTAGAATAAAATCCCTTTCCAGTTTTAACGAACTCAAATTTTCGATATTGTCTGATAAAAACGGATTACAACTTTTGGATTATCGATTTTTTTAAAGATAAACATTTCCAATAGGTTAGGTTGCGTTTATGATTTAAGAATTGTGCCAGTTTAAGGCAATTGAAAATACGAGCAACTGCTACGACAAATAAGTTTATGCTAAATTGATCACCATGATCTTTATAAAAATTTTAATACTCATTACCGATGAAATTTAAACATTCCGGGTAAATAACCAGAAAATAAAATACACTCATATCGTGGTAAAACCCAAAATTCGTTCTAAAAATTGCCGCACAAGAGCAAATAATACATTGTCCAGGGCCAAGGCAAATAACTTGGGTGAGATAGTATTACCTGCAATTCTAATTCTATTGGCGTTAGGTGCCAATTTCTTGTATTCAGTTGAACCACAGCCGTAGCAGTTTCCCTTCCATATGAATAATTTTCTGTAACCGACCGCAGGTTGTAACCATTATGCGATTGGCTATTCTATGTTTTTGAATATATCAAGATATGTAGATTCATCAAAATCCAACATTTAACAATGTATCGACTGATAAGCCTGGAAGATAAATTTCTAGAAATTATAACAATAAGGATTGTGAAAATTGCACTGCTAGCATAATAATAATGAATTATAAGAAAACCCAACAAAAAAGAATAATTACCGATATTTAAAAATATCAACACGTTACATATTCTTATATTTTATAAATCTAGAAAGTGTGGCAACATGGGATACTATGCAGACCGATCCAAAGGAAGAGGACAACTTTTTCTAATAACCAGAGAAGAAGAACCATTTTGTGGTAAGTTTAAGTATATCCATGGAGAACAGGTAACCAGACCATATACATAGTGTGTTTATTATTGCCGAGTACCTAATGTTAAAGAATGTTTGAATCAGAATTTAGACCTGTTCTAATTAAAGAGTTGTGGTTGATCTGCAATGCTCATGGCGACATGAACAAGCAAATCACACGATAAGGGCCATTATAGCAGATGCAGATAATCTGATTGTAAGGCGCTTATTGACTTGTATATAACGTTATTTTAGTCTGTGAAAATTCTGTTGTGTTTAGTTTAGTGAATAAATGCTTTGCCAAACGGAAAATTTAGATCCGCCAGTACTAAATTTTTGTGGAAATAAATAAAATTAATCCCATAATATACGATCATAGTGTATCATATTCAAAAGTTCTATGAACAATTCTGCCATAATAGTCATAGCTAATAATATTCAACCAAATTAAAAAATTCCAGTTTTCGCCCTTTAGTTTTTTTTTTTAATAAAGGAAATCTTCTAGCTCTTCCATCAGGACATTCTCTTTATTATATATCTTATCAAAGCTTCTGACCTTTTAAGATATAAGCATATGTATAATATGTACGTCTAAAGTAGGTACTTGTAGAAGAGGAGTTAACAATATTTAATCGAATTTAAATTTTTGACCTTTAATTTTTTTTAATAACTCCTGGCCCTTCCATCAGGAGGTTCTCTTTATTATATATATCTTATCTACGCTGCGACCTTTTCTAGGCATAAATATGATATGTATATTAATGCACGTCTGAAGTAATTTCTTTTAGTTTTTACGCTGGATTACTCCCGTCGTAAATCATTTTAGAATTATATTGGATTATCTTCCAAAATGCTTATAAAAATAAATAATTAAACAGTTTCGTGCGATACTATCGTGCAAAAGGTATCAAACAGAAATTTAATTTAATAATTCCATCTATACGGCTTAAAAATTAATTTAAAAACCGATTTTAATTAAGTATAGGTAAAGAAAGGTGATTTTGTTATAAAGTTTAAACATCAGGAAATCTTATACGAAAATATGACAGTTTATGGCAAATCCTTGTATAAATAGATATTTACGATACTAGTAGAATAAAAATATTATTAACATATGCATGTGGAAGTTGTAACCACACAAGTATATTAATAATGCATTATCATAATAATATGTCTATTCTTCAATATTTTATCTGCGCCCGTCTAAATTTAAAAAAAAAATAATTGTAATAATCATACGTTTTAATTATACATTTATGGCAAGTACAAAATTAACACCAGTCGTCTTGGTAGTACCCGTAAAAACATGTATATAATCTTATCAGTACACAACATACATTTTCGTGAAAAACAGTGCGGTAACGATGTTTTTGTCTAACGCAAAATGCTTCTTCGGTCGCAATATCGCAAATTAATTGCTAAAATTAATTCAATTTTAATGAAATTATCAAAAGCTGACTGAATATGTTTAACGGTATTTTTTCTTGGTCATATCTATTTTAAATATGAATTATTACTTTCAGCTCATCAATATTTGGTAAGCATCGAAACAACCTCGAGCACTTTTCATGTCAAAAGCTATGGTAAAATACAGGTAACGCTCATTGGAGATTCATTTTTGAACGAGACGTTTTTGATGACCAGGTAAATAAGAGTTCATATTTGATTCCCTTAAAGCTCAAATAGTGGGAAGATCCAGTCATGATAGACCCTTTATTGAAATTCGTAATTTAGTTCCTAAAAGTATTCAATTAATTTTTTTTAATCATATGTGGGTTCAGAATAGACATTTGGCTAAAATAAAAATAGGGAAAATAGTTTATTATCCATTATTTTTCTTTTATTTATCATTATTTGTAACTTAGCAAATATCCGATCATATCTTAATATCAGAATGTTGGCAGCTGGACAAAACATTACAGGAAAAACATATTGTTCATACTTTAATTGACCATATACATTGTAAATATCACTTAAACAAAGCAAAAATAAAAATAAAATCTTATTGTTTTGATCTAAATGTCTGGGTTACTCCTTTTCTGACTAGTTAGAACAATACTAAGTCACTAAAACTAAATGCCTAAGTGAAAATCATTGAAAAGCTAGTGAAGACAAGAATGCTCCCTTTTTTGCTACAGTATGGGATTATGTCTCAGTATCAGTTTGCATTTCTTCAAAATAGTAGCACAAATGAAGCTATGTATAACTTACTGAGGGAGTTATACGTGGAACTCAATGGTGGTGGAGTTGCTGCAGAGGTTTTTTGTGACTTATCAAAGGCCTTTGATTGCGTTAGTCATGAAATTCTGCCACTATGGTTTCAGGGGTATTGCCTACTCTTAGTTTGAGTCCTATCTGTCTGGCAGGAGACAGCGTGTACATTTTAATTATGTTGTTTCGGAGGAGAAGCCCATAGAGTGGGGTGTTCCACAAGGATCAGTTTTGGACCCCTTGTTGTTTTTGATTTTTGTGAAAGCATGGACATTGGGGGGAAGAAAAATCAAGGATTGGTGTGATGCAAACAGTCTTTTGTTGAATCTTGAAAAGACAAAGTTGATTTGTTTTAAGGGTAGTATTGATAATGTAACTATAGGTTATAATCCTCTTTCACTGCAGAATGAGGCAAGGTTTTTGGGTCTGATAATCGATAAGGGGCTCAGGTCTGAGGGCCATATTCTTGCCCTCAGTAAGAAGGTGGCAGCTGCTTGCCTTGCTGTTAAGACCATTGTTTTTGAGTTAGGCCCTACTATTGGTAAAACAGTTTATTATGTTCTGATGGAGTCCGGGTTCAGATATGGAATAGCCTTTTGTGGATATGCTAGTAATTATTTATTCAACATTCTTTTTGTAACTTAGAAAAGGGCAGTTCGTTCTCTTGTAAATGGTCATGTAGGCCACTTTTTCAATCTCAGAAAACTTTGCCACTCCCCTGCCTGTATATTTTGGAGAGTGTCTATCTGATTTATTCAAATAGGAGGAGGTTCGCTATTCGCGAGGGTAGGTATGCCACCCGACAACAACACTTGCTTCCCTTGCCTATACCTGGTTCTAATCTTGTAAAAAATCTATAATTTATGAGACTGTAAAATTATTTAACCACATTCAAAATGGCATAAAAAGTTTGCCAAAATTGTAAAAATTTAAAAATGAATTTCACATTTTCTGGTTTTTTTAATACAATTGATTGCAGAAAATGCATACCGATCTCCTCGGTGATGCCATCCGAAAGATTATTTTCGAGATCCTACTCCTCATCTAATATTCTTAAATTTCTCTTCGCTGTTTTTGCTGAAATACGCTCCTCTTTTTTCCTTCTTCAATATCGGTAATACTGTACAAAATGCCTAATCTACCTTTTCCCTTTCCTTTTCTGCCGGATTTTATTTTTATTTCGACCTTCGGGGATACAGTTCTTCAATTAATTTAGAAATTATGACATTGCATCAGTTAAATTCTAGTGTTGGTATACGTTCAATACTTTGGTGCTTGGAGGTGGACGGTATGATATCTGAACAACTTACTTCGGGGTATTTGTTTGACCATGCGCATGTACTTTCAAAATTTTTGGAGACTGGTATACTGAACCCGTTCGCTTGCAGCTTTCCACGCACTATGTCAATGGTACGACACTACCTATCAATCATAAACTGCATCTGAATCCCTTTTGAGAAACCTTCATCATTTTGTATAATTTGATCCAGCTATTTCTTTAGATCATGATTCAGTTTAAGTTTCGACTTATTTTCTTTGACATAAGATCCATATTTAGTGGAGTTCAGCATGTTAGAAAAGAGACCCAGAGAAAAGAAAAAACAGCGGACTCAAGGCATCACTCTGAAACAGTCCTCTTTTGCTGTTGATAATATCAGACCTCGGAGAAAATTCTGGATCCTTAATTTGGAATTATGTACGCCAGGTTTCCATGGCGTGCCTAAGAAAACCAATTATGGTTGGGTTTATTTTATAGACATGTTCAGAATGTTATTATTATTATTATGACTATTATCAAAGTTGGACGATTTTTCCCTTATTAAATAACTTATGATTCTGAAAAGAACCAATATTTTTGAATTATGCTCGATGAAAAGGAGCTACGACGTTTAAGATTTCAAGAATCTAGAGAATTAACAAGTAGTTGTACAGTTTCTTCCATAAGGTTGTCTAGATCTCACATTCTTTGCTCCTCCATTATTATATGGTTCAGAGCATCTCGTCAATTTTGTTCGGTGATTGTTGGCAATGAGTTAGTCATAAGTTCTTGTACTCCATTCATCTTAAAAGTAGTATTAGTTTTAGCTTCATTTCCTTTCGGCATATACTAGCTTAATGGGATTTGATTTGCAATGATATTATGGTGGGAATTGCAGCACATGTGCTCCACATTTTTTAACAGTTTCATTAATAACATATTTTTGAAGTTTTGACTTACATATAACCTGCAGTAATTTCCAAAAGTTCCCTACTCAGCATAACGCTTTGAAACGGTACGTCTTTCTCAGTTAACCAGTTTAAAATGTCTGCTTTCTGCTAAGAGCTAGGGGGTAGTTCGTCTGAGAGCGTGACATGATAATCTTTACTCTAGTTTGATTGAAATATTAGTAAACCACTTAGAGCGGACAGAGCTAAATTTCCGTATTTAACTTGACGCGTCTAAAGTCAGGGTTCTAGCTTGTTTCTACAAGTCTAGAAAACTAGTCAGAGATGACTTTAATTCGACATTGGATGCCTAATCTTATTCTTTAAGATCAGCAC